>CAVNYN010201292.1:0-15050 GCA_963692815.1 Nyctanthes arbor-tristis
AATTCTTTTAATCACTAGCATTGTTAATTGTATTACAAGTAAAATTGACAATATAGTCAATATTTATCGTTTTACCAATTCAAGTATTCAAATCAATGCCTTTGCTGTTTATTGCCTTACAAGTTACAACTTACTTTAATTAGCAAATGACAATTCAATTGTTTTACTAATATGTTTTAAGTCCCAAAATCCACACTTGCATTATTGTCTTTGCCTGTTAAAATTCAATACTCAAATTTCAAACTAATAAATCAATACTGAAATTTCAATACTGATCCAAAACTCCTCACTCCCTACACAAAACCAATTAAGCAATAAACCTCCTCAATCTCTAAAACAAACCAAATAACCAATTAATCATAAACCTCCTCAATCCCTAAACCAAACCAAACCAAACCAATTAAGCAATAAACCTTCGATGACTTCTTCCATGTGTGTTTAGCTAGAAATACAACACAATCATATCTATATTGCAGAATTTTAGTTTTCAACATGCTCACAGAAATAGAAAAAAGATAATTAAAAATAAAATCAACTTCATTTATTAAATTCAACACTCTTCAAATATCGACAACCTTCAATAATTTCAATGTAAAGAAAAAGTGACTGATTAAGTACATATAAAGATGAGAACATTATTGATTATCTCTCTTTGAAATGTCAATACTGAATGCTGCTAGCAGAGACCATTATTCCAAATCAACTAAACATACAATTTTTAAACAAAAGTCCAGAAACTGATGTTGCATTCAGTATTATCGCAGTTGGCTAATATCAATGATTTAGAGCTCTACATTGCCATTATGTTGCTGTTTTTCCATAATTTTGAGAGCATATTCTTCAGTCTTCTCTTCGCACCATTAGCCAAGAAAAGAAAGTATATTATTTTTTTACACTAGTTAATTAATCAAGAAAATAAAGAATATTCAAATATGAAATTTACAATAATGAATTATGAATAAAATGAACAGAGTTTTACTAATTAATGAATGAACATTTGAATTTATTCCAGCTTTCACCTCACCTCTGTTGACTGTTGGCGAGGCAGCAGTAGCAGCAACAGAAGTAGAAGGCAGGGCAGCCAGCAGTAGAGAGCCGAGGCATAGCTGAGTTTGAAGCAGCATAAAAGGAGGCAGAAGCGTAGCGGACACGACGGAAAGAGAAGGAAGAAAGCAGCAGGCGGCAGTAGAACGGCGTCCGACGGAAAGAGAAGGAAGAAAGCAGCATGCGGCAGAAGGTAGTAGCGAAAGGCGGACTGCGGAGTTGCAATCCGCCTCAGGGGACGGCGATTGATTCACAACTGGCAACCAGTGATGGCGAATTGAAAGGCAAACGAGATTGATTGGGGTTCTTCAATTGGAAATTGGGGATTTGGCCTTTGATAAAATGGAAGATTTTAGCAATTTAGGGTTTTGGGTAATTGGGTTGGGGGAAATGCTGAAACAAGGCATTTTCTTTCAGCCAATTTTTTTTTTTTTTTAAATCTGAATTTTGGAATTTTTTTTTTTTTAAATCTAAATTTTGATTGGGTTAACATGTGCCCTTAAATTTTTAACATTTGGGCCTTTAGTTTTAAGACTGGGCCTGAAAACATAAGAATAAAAAGGACCAAATTTATTTGGGATTTGGTATAAGAAAGTTGAATAGGCCCCTGTTGGTCCTGGGCATGAGGCGGCTGCCTCACCTGCCTCGGCCCAGGACCGGTCCTGATCATATGACACTATATGACTCCTATACATATAGTGTTATATCATTTTTAACCACAATTGCAAATGTCAGTATTTAAAACTTTTCGGGTCATGTCAGGCAATTCAAGATGACTCTCATATATATCCATAATATATTATTAATTATCAAGGATACAGTATAAATGATAAATCGGCCTATTAAATAATTAGAATTTGCCATATTCATTTGGCCTCAACAAATAATTCGAAAAACCTCGAGTTTCATTTGATTTTACAAAAATCCAAACGCAAAAAAATATTCCAAGAGACGTTGGCAAATAGCCAAATACCATTGACAATCAGCAAGGGAGAGAGGTGGCAAATTGATGAAATTTTCAGGTCCTTCACACTCTCTTCCTCATCTCCCAATGAAATGTCACTTTCTGCTATTATTACTAATAGGACCATCTCCATCTTAATGAACTTACCCCATACAGTGGGGTGGGGTGGGGTGGGGGCGGGGGATGGAAGTGGGGAAAGGTTCTAGAAAGTGAAGGCAAAAATGTGTAAGCAGAACAGACTGCTTATGGCTGTCAACAAGTTGCAACCAATGAGAAGATGAGAAATTCAATCCGGAAAAGGTAAGAAAAATTAGTTTTGTGATATAAAAGTCCATTATTGTTACAAGGCATGAGTATATGCACCTAATAAAGTTATACACTGATAATAAATGGGCCTAGGTTAACTTTACTTAGGTCATGGCACCATAGTCTCTTGTCTGGGCAGAGTATATATCATGAAGATGTACTTTATCCCCAAAAATACATTACACGATCAGAAGGAAAAATGATCATATTTTACCCCCAGTTGGGGTGCTTGCTAATTGAAAATTTTCTATCACTTCTAGAGTTGTCATTATCCGCGTGGCGTTAACTGTGAGTCAATTTGTATATCCACTCAACATTTGTCATTTCAAAGAAAATAAAGTCAAAAGACATTCAAGTAAATATAGAAGAATATATAGAAATTATGTATGTAATACAAGGCAGAAATTTGTTATTTTACTTACACGTATGCATATTATTATGCCTGCATTCATACACGGCACACATTTAGGTTACAAGTGTGTAGTACTTGTAACTTGAATGTATGCTACATATACATACAGACATATTATTATGATTGTTTGTAGGTAAAATACAATTGCTGGATAAGAAATTAACAATAAGATACTAGATTAATTGTCATTACAAAACTACTAGGTTGTTAATTTGTCCACCAAAGATATTCATTGTATGGCACTGGGCAAGTAGGGAAAAAAAATTCACTACCTGTCAACTCATTGTCTGTAGTGAACAAATTATCAATCTATAGAAAGAAGAATCGGAATTTTGATCACCTACTCCCAGTGTGTGGTATAGAAACTACCCACACATAGATATTATCATGTGGTAGAATCTATTTTTCAGAAAGCAAAACGGACTTTACCACATAGCCTAACTGTGGATAGTGTGGAACCATGTGGGTAGGTGATTTCCTCATTGAAGGTGTCGATGAAGAAACGAGCCCCGTTCACAGAACCCAAAAGTTAAAGGATTAAAAAATAAAAACCGCAGGATGTTGATAAACATTGTAACACTGAAGCAACAAGTGGCCATTGTACAAATACATTATAATAGCAGAGAAATATCGAGTCATGAGAATCTCCACCCGCCTAAGCGTCAGACCCAGTATCTAATTCCAACCCGAATATCGATAAATAAGGAGAGAATCAAATGCTTGAAGTTGGCCTCAAAATAATATTTTTGTACCATTTACACATTCATGTATTCACCCCACTGACGGCATTTGCTGCTTCTTTTCTCTCTTCCTCAGCCTCTCTCTCCCTCTCCTTCCAACTCTCATATGCATCTCGTAAGTTTGCAGTTCATGCCGACAGACTGGGCAAGAATTGTGTGCATCCTGCTCATCGAACAAAAGAACAATCTAAGTTGGTATCTGTGCAGCACATAGAGGGAATACTGCACTGAAATGAACACACTCGTGCATGCGCGCACACACAAAAACGCTCCTTTGAGATTTAAATGAACAAGAGTTCAAATATTTTACCAGCCACGGTTTAAGGCAAGGAGGATGAAACATATGCTTGCAGGGTAACTCTTGCATCTTATCATTTACAACCAAATTCTCTTGGCAAATAGAACAAACAGCATCTTCCCCCAGCTTTGCCAACGTTTCTTCCTTAACAGTTGTGACTAGAAGCTTAGCAACTACTTCTTTACCGGCAGGTGGTGCTCGCGGGAGTGCAGCAGCGTTATTCCCCAGAATCTTAAACCATTCAAGAATGAAGTCAGATTCATGTCAAATATTAGCTTAGTTAGGGCACAAAACCATTTCCTGAGTAATCTAGACTATATCCCAATAATACATACGCAAGCAAGCATATCTTTCAGAATGTAACAGGATCACTGATGAAGCAGATAACAAATATATAATCATGATTTTAAACACGGATATGAGGTTAATTGAAAAAATGAAACAAAAATGGTTCCCATTTCCCTGCCCAGCTCAAAACAGCAAAACCACAAAACACACGAAATGCTAATGTCACAATGGCATAAAAATTGACAGTTAAAAAAGAACAAGTTTCTTTATCCTCATAAATACTGTTACCTCAGTTTAGTTGCTGTATAAAAATACTCGATCAGGAATGAAGGCGCTCCAGCATAGAAAATCTGACCTATAAATAAGTTCACAGTAAGGCCTGATATCAAAATGATTATTAGACAAGGGATAAAATGAAAATTTAAGGCCTGGTATCAAAATGATTATTAGACAAGGGATAAAGCCAAAATTGACTTTTTTTTCTCATAAGATGTTTCGTTGAAAAGGTAAAATTATAAAGAAATGTAAGAAATGATAAATTTTTAATGGAGAATTTGGTTGACTTGTTCATTGAGCAATAAGTGAGATATTAATGTGCAAATATCCTACTTGATTCATCTATAATAATGATACAAGAAAACAATTTTAGCCTTTTATAGTATGCATGTAAATCTTAATGTTTTTCATCTCTAACGAAAAACAAATATAAGATTAAAAAAAAAAAAAAGAAAAAGTAGCAACCAGAAATTTTTCAAGAAAAATTTTTCGATTTGGAATAGTGAAACACCCACAGAGAGAAAAACGAGTACGGCTTACCAACAATAAAACGATTTCCACCAAAGGGATATACGCCTGCCAATGTTCCAGAACTGCCTATTCTCTAATGATGCGGTCAAGTTCTACAATCCAAAAGAATTAAAATCCTAAAAACTATAGAGGAAAGATGAAAAAAATCATCCTTCACCATTACAGAAGAGAATATTGTTAACTTCCTTACCTTAGAGGAGAATCTTTGCGCAGAATCCTTAAATAAATTGAGAAATTTTAGCCAGCAGCATCCCAATAATCAAGAAAGTCATTTTTCTGGGCTGGCAAATAAGATATACTACTTTGACACCAACCCTTCTGTACACGCTTCAGTATTTTCTTGGCCATCCCACTACCGTCATCTCTGGTGGGTAAAATATCATCATGGCACAAAAAAGAAAAATAAATAAATATATTAAAAGAGGATGAGAAAAACATAACATAGAATAAACAAAACGGGACCTCCTGTTGTATAATCCTGATTCCTGACAGATGTTTAACAATTATGGAACAGTTAAAAGTCTATGAGCCTAATAGCTTAGGTAGTACGGTAAGCCAACAATTGATTTATTTTAAAGACCAAACTAAGATGTCATTAATGCACTTCTGAAGCTGTAGTGGAAGGAATTTATAGGAGCAGACACAATATGGCCTTGTACTTTGTAAATTTTAATGGCAACTGGCACCAATGAACCCAAAAAAAGAGAAAAATTTACATAGCATGTGATGTAATATATTAAAATAAATTAATAGCATGTGATGTAATATATTAAAATAAATTAATCTGTTTAATTTTCTTTTAAATTTACATTAGAAAACCAGTCGGAATTGATTTCAGAAATCAGATCCATACCTCTGCAAAATGGTTTGCCACTCACTTCCACCATGTTTATCTTGTTTCCCCTTATTCAACTCCCTGTGGCGCCTGTTAATTCCCATCTCAGATTTCTGAAGCCATTGACAGCATCCTCTCTGTTAGATCATTAACCTCGTGCTTATTTCCCCTTTCACTTAAACAGTCGATCACCGGCATGAATGATGCAGGATCAAATTTTAATCCTTTCTGCAGCATTTTATTTAAAATTCCAGTAGCATATTCAATATTTTCTCCCTGACATAGCCTGTCTATGAGATCTATGTAATGAAAGCTTTCTAAATGGAAACATTTGTCTAATGCAAATTCAAATAACTGCTTAGCTTCCAAGATCTCCTGCCCAGCAAGTAGTTCATTGAGCATTAGACTGTAAAGTACTTCTTTCTCGCCATATAAACTAAGGGCGATATTGAATGCCTCCTGTGCAGGTCTGAACTCACCACTCCTGCAGAAAGTTTTAATTAACAACTTAAAGGAATATATGTTGGGTATTATCCCTTTTTGCATCATCTCATCTAAAACAAAAGAAGCTTCTTCACTTCTTCCTCCTTCACACAGACAGTGAAGGACATTGTTAAAAGTGTAAACATTAGGAGAAACACCTATTTCTTTCATCTCATCCATCAGGCCAAACATTTCAAATATTTGATTCTTACTCCCCAGTCCGAGGATCAACGAATTATAAGTTTGTAAGCTCTTATTACAACCTTTTCTCTCCATGTCTTTAAGAACCTGAAATGCAGATGATATCTTCCCTCTCTTACACAAGTGATATATAAGAGTATTGTAAATAACTGAATCAGGACACAAATTCCTTTCCATCATCTCACAAAACTTCTTTTTAGCTTCATCAAGCCTCCCATCCCTGCATAACTCGTTAATAACAGAGGAATAAGTGATTAAGTCAGGTAAGCATTTTTTCCCATTGTTGTCCACTAGGCCAATAAATAAATTTTCCAAGTTGCCAAGAGCAGCACTTCCATGAGTCCACATTTCACTCACAATTTCAACTGCTTTATCAACCTTCCCGCTTCAGACAGACCATCAATTACAATATTACAACTCACAGGATCCAATACGTGACCTCTTTCATTCATCTTCTGCAGTAGTCTCTCTGCTTCTGCAACTTTACCTTCTCTCCACATGCTATGCAGCAGTATATTGCAAGTGTAAGCGTTTGGAACACATCCAGCCTGCATCATATCATTTAGAACCTTATTGGCGTCAACTATATTTCCTTTTCTGCAATACCCATGAAGCAAAGTGCTATAAGTGACTGTATCTGGGCTAGTTCCATTCACAATCATCAAACTTATAACTGCTCTTGCGTCAACAAGCATATCATTCTTGCATAGCCCATCAATTAAAATATTGAACGAGTATAAGTTTGGCTCCACACCTTGGTCCATCATCTCTTTAAGCACCGATTGTGCCTCCGAAAGCTTCCCATTTCTCACTAAACCCAAAAGCCATATGTTGTAGCTCTCCACAGATGGAAAAGGACCATCTCTTTGCATTGACTCAAATAAAGTTTTCGCTTCGTCTAGCATGCCCTCCTTACAGAAACCCTCCAACATCAACTTATATGTCACGATGTTACGCTTCGGCAACTCTAAATCCTCATCCATTTGCATATCCCTAAAAATTCTTGAGGCTTCTAAAATGTTCCCAGTGTCACAAAGACCAGAAATCCTGATGTTAAATGTGACAACATCCGGAGCGAGGCCATCCTCCTTCATTCTCTCCACAAATCTCTCAGCTTTATCATTCTTACCTTCCTTGCAATAACTAGCAATCAGTGTATTATAGACCACCATATTAGGAGAAACATCCATTTTCTTCATCAAATGCAATAGCTCCAATCCTTTAGAAACAAGTCCTTGTCTGCAATACCCACGAATCAAAATTCCAAAACTGAACACATTTGGTTCACAACCTTTGTCGTGCATTTTATCAAACAATTTCTGGGCATCGTCTGACCTACCTGAATCACACAATCCACTAACCAAGAGATTGAAAGTGTAAGTTTCTAGCTTCACTCCAGAAAGAATCAAGTCTTTATACAACCAGGACACATTGTCGGAATTATTTTCTAGAAGAGAAGTTTCAATAAGAACATTGTACAAGGATATTGAAGGGGGGTCATTCCGTAACTGGGTTCGAATAGCTTGAAACTTGGACATGGCCTTGTCAATATGACCTGACTTGGCTAAAAATTTGACCATGAAATATAATGAATTATGGAGGCTTTCACGGGGTGGAGAGAGGAGGAGAAAACTTTGCAGTGTGTCAAGTTCAGAGAACATCTCGGCTCTGGATAAGAATGCGTGTAATAAGAGGTACGGAACATTTGAGGGATTGGATAATATCATCATCGTCATTTACCACCAGATAATCATATTTTTTACAAACAGTACGCTTGAAGAGTTTCCATGCAAGAGCGGGATTACTTGAGTTGTTGATCATAGCTTTTGCTAATGTTTTTGCTTTGTCCATTGTGAATGACTTTGAATTGAAACTTTAAATTGGGATCCACCTTGAATTATGATCAAAGACGGTGCCAATTTTTTGGTTCCCAAGGCGTAAGGCAAGCTTCACAAAAAAAAGGGTCCCCAAAGAGACAACGAATTACCTGTTACCGCAAAAGTAAATATAATGGGGCAAATACGACACTATATCAAACATTAGATTTGAAAAGAAATAAAAAGGCAAAGCAAGTTTTAAACATGGGAAATGACATGAAAGCTTTTAGAATTAAGCTATTTGTAGGCAATGTGGAAATCCATGGAGCAGTGGCCAACAAGGGACAAATTACCAATAAAAGCAACTAAGCACAACCAAACTACCAAAGACAACAAGAAGAAAGAAAAATATATCATCTAATAATTCTGATCACATTAATTAATTAAGTCATCAGTCATCTAAAGCCAATGCTTATGGATCAATCTACATACCAAAAAACCACGGTATTTTCTTTTTTCAGTTCCTTTTTCTTTAATGTCTAGTTTCATCATATTTGTTGAGAATGTAATAGAAATGCTGCTAGCAATTCCTTTTGGGCATGCACGAATTTGAACAAATTGATGTTGCAGTAGAGATATTAGATTCTGTGAGCGTTTTAAAGGCACTTGGTATAGGAAAGTACAATTCCAGCTCCCTGAACCATGTGAAAGTCTCTTATGAAAGATGAAGTGCGGGTGTATATTTTGATTAAGGAATTTTGCTTAAGATATGAAATTTCTTCAAATTGCAATCTGGCGATGGTTTCTGCAATTTGTACTTTTCAAACCTCTAAGGGCTAGGCTTAGTTTTTGCAATAAATTGATTGATTATTTATGCTAAAATCATTTGAACTCCAAAGAGGATTAAGTATACAAAAACCAAACATTAAAGAAATCAATAAATATTGAACTGTTGACCATTCCAATCAATATACCACAAAAGCAGAATTCAGAAACAAGTTCAAATTTCTTGCATTGCATTCATAATTTCGAACACGGAATGGGGAAAATTACCTAATAATCGCGGCCACAGGGAGAGACAAGTGACAAGAGTAATGTCGCCGGCGGCAATCCAGCTTTCGTATAATCGTATCGCCCCCAAATCAAGAACTTAGGGCAGCTGATCGGCGAGAAAAAGGGAGAGACCGAGAGAGACAGTGGCGGAGGTGAGAGATTGGGAAATGGTCGGCGTCTCGGCGATGGTGGAGAGTGACTAGAAAATGGGAGGCAGTGCAGGCGTCTAGTCACAATGTCGAATTGGAATTGTATATGAATTCGTTTGATTCTCTCTGACGGTGCTTTGAATGGGTGGATGGAACTTGAATTGGAAGCGGCAGCCAGCGGAAGCTGGTAGTGCGGTGTGGGAAGACCATAGTCCCCACCAAGGAAGACGAAACTTTTGAGTCCTGCAAGAATTCTTCGCTAACTAAACGCCTTGAAAAAATTAATAATAATAATAATAATAATAATAATAATAATAATAATAATAATAATAATAATAATAATAAATAAATAAATAAATAAAAATCCACATCATCTTATGTACATCATAAGTTCACCGATCCTCTTAAGAAGAGCTAACATCTCCCTTATAAAGTGAAAAAATATCACATGGCCCTCTATTATTGGTGGATTGGAAGACGGGCCCCCTAATCCCTCAATAATAGGGGGTCATGTGGTATTTTTCCATTCCATAAGGGAGATGTTAGCTCTCCTTAGAATTTTTCTAAGTTCACTCATGTTGCATTACTTATATATCGTGATACTTTTTGTGATAATTTGCATCACGATGTATAAATAATATAATGAGGTGGACGTGGAGTGGATATAAGATTAGGTGGATATTTAGCATTATCTAAAAAAAGAAAGGGCGATTGGCACTTGCCATGCATGTGTTTTTTTCTATAATTTCATGTGTGTATTTCATGTGTGTGTATATATATTAGTATCTATAACTAGTATATCACTGTGCGGTAAATATCGATCGTAAAATTGTGATGCAGCAAGAAGAGAAAGGACGGTAGTTGAAATAGAAGAACATGGTGAAGGAAGAATGGCTTCAAGGATAGATAGACCGTCATTTAGTACTTTTTTAAACTGTACAATAAAAAGCATCTCTTACAGTCAGTAATAATGTCTCCTATTCGGGCATCATAAAGTGGATAATATATATTATTAGTTTGAGAATAAATTTAACTTCAACATCTACTTATAAGAGAAAATAAAAATCAACTAAATAATTGACGTGTACGTTTCACATATTAGTTAGTAATAATAGGAAATAGCAAACAAAATATAGATTACTAAAACTCGTTTTAAAAAGGGGGGTAGAGGCCTGCGCCTGAGGCGGTTGTCAATGTGCCAGTTTGAGGTAGTTTCATTAGATGCTTACACCTTTAACAGGAGTCCTGTTCACCCACCCACTATAGGCGGAGTTACACTACCCACTTCTGATGTGGCACACATATAGCTGATATACATGATGGCCATATGTGTGTTATGTGCGTCACGTCAGAAGTAGAATGTGTAACTCTGCCCATAGTTAGTGAGTGAATAAAATCACCTTTGACAGTGAGATGTGGACTATAGTTGCGCTCAAGAGGTGTAAGCCTAAATTGGTATTTAATTTAATATTTCGATTTTTTTTTTGTTTAACGTCTAAAATACAAAGCTCATTATAGTTCGGATCAAATAACAACACAAAAACCTAGCCCAAATTTCGAAGGAAGGAAGTTAGTGTCGTATCGATATCTTTTTATTTTATTTTTTTTTTCTGTTTCTTCTACAACGAGTCTATAACTGTTGTGTTTCGACTAGAAAAATCAATATTCAACAGCCATGTTATCCATTTTTTGCTAGGTGCTTGAGTTCTTCTTCTCATGGATGGTTCTGCCATATGTAATATTCTGTGCATTACTTATCATTCTAATCGATCTACAAGTTGTAAACTACCAGATTTTTTTCCATAATAGTAATGTGTAATGATGTATGTACTAGACTTTTGATCAATTAGGCTTACGCCTTAATTGCCTTGAGGCATACACCTTACATCATGAAGGAAAAATGCCTCGAGACATATTTCTGTCTTTTCAGATCGTTGCTCAAACTATGAAAGAGATTAGAAAATTCATATATTTATTATTTAATTGTAATTTGATAAAAATGAAAATCGGATTGTATTAAAAAATCATAGACACCATTGTAATACTAAAATAAGATGATTTAGAAAGATTGCGATATATTTATATAAAGTTAGAAAAAAGATACATTTTGTTCGATTGTCCAAAATTTTTTCATGGAAAATGGTGTTTTCCATCTAAATTTCAATTTTTGTGGTGTTAGAGACATTTTTTTTTTGGAAATCATTTTTCATCTTTTGATTACATGACTACATTTTTGTTAAAAACGAGGAAAATATCTGGGGTACAAGATTTTTGTTTCCTAAGTAATTCTTACTTTCTAACATAAATTCCACTTACATTCAAGAAAGTTACGTAATCACGGAATTTGTTTAATTACCAATAATTCAATTAACGAAAAATATTTTGTTTTTAACCAAATTACATGCTTATAATTAAACACACATACCCTTATAATAAAAATTTTAAAGCAATTTTTAGGACGACACATTTATATTTTATTTATATCTTACGCTTATTTATTAACTCTTACTAAAGCGCACGTTGAGAGCTTTATGTAAAGGAGAATTATATTTATAGGGAATATGTGGTGGGAATGTAAAGAAAGCTAGTCTTGTTTCAAGAAATACTTGTTAAGATCAAAGTAAGACTCATATCTTGGGAGAATCAGTATCTAACTAGGGGTGGAAGAATTACTTTGATTAGGCATGTCCTCACTACTTCAAACTTTGAATCCTCCCAAAGGGGTGATACAGAAAATGGAAAGAATATTTAATGGCTTCCTATGAGGTGACAACAAAGAAAAATGCACGGGGTTGTCTGGCAGTGGTCAAAAATCTGGTACCCAGTTCTAGAAGGTGGTATTGGTTGCAGAAATATAATGGATATTGCTAAAGCATTTGTATGCAAGTTATGGTAGTGGAAGTTGATAACAAAGAGTACATTATGGAGTAAAGCAATGAAGAAAAAATATTGCCATTAGAGACACCCTCCTTTTGTCCAAGCTAAGTAGAATGACTCTTGGGTCTGGCAGAGTATGATTGATATCAGACAAATTGTAGAGCATATATAGCCTGGAAAGTGCTCTTCCGATCTCTCTATTGCGTCTTGTATTGAAATATTCAGAAAGAACGTGATTCAAACAAGTGACATAGTTATTAGATCTTCACGTTCCGGGCAGAAGGTCCTGGGTTCGAATAACACATACCCCTCCCCTATTTCCCCTCTCCTATATCCCCTTGTATCGGGAGAGGGGGGAAGGGAAAAAGACCTCAACAGTCATATCAACTCATATGGGAGTCAATTATTTCTCCTAAAATTTGTTTTTAATTGGAGACTTACTAATAATTGGATTCCCATTTATGACAGGATGATGAAGAGATTAGGGTGTAGTTTCCCATCCAGTCGTCATTGTTGTGCTGATGAAGAGTCAAGTAGCCATTTATTCATTCATGGAAACATGTACGGCATTATTTCCACGATTTCTGCTGGGGAAGTTCTTGGAGATCACAATTAGGGAGATACATTATGGATGCTGAGGTTAAGGCAGCATTAAAGAGGATTGAAATTGTGCAAGGAAAGAGACTTCACTATTATTGAACCTGACTGATAGCATCTCCAATGGTATGTGTAGTCTTAGAAAATAGAATTGTCACATCAGATGTAGACATTATGTTAAAAATTGCTTCTCCAATGGTGCACACATAGTACCCTGTGAAGATGAGTTCGCAAAAAATAAAATAGATATTGTGAAGCACCCTGTCTAGCTTTAGACTTGGTGTGAGACGCAATAAATCAGTAATTTTAATATTTTTTAATTATATTTTCTCTCTCCTCTCTCTTGAACCACCAACGTGCATACGCATCTCTCTCCTCTCTCCCTCTCTTGAATAACTTCCCAATATAAATTTATATTTTTGCTTTATTTATTTCTAATTGAAAGAATAAAGCATGGAAGAAACCCTCATAGAGCAAATTTGAGCTTAACTTTTCATCCATGCCACCTATATTCCACGCCCATTAATTTGACTGCCACATCTACAAAGATTCACAGGCATCATTGGAGATGCTATGAGTAATTGCTGTGAGATATATCACCACCAATACTAGACCATGGACACTACAATATGTGATTGAAGAAGTCCATTAGTTAGCTAGCTTGATAGAGTACCAGATTGCTCACATTTGGAGAGAGATCAACAATATTACAGATTGGTTTGCTCATAGAATAGGCCATTCTGTGACTCATATTCAGATATTCCATTCCATTCCACCCCGAAGAAATTCAAGGCAAAGTCAGGGGCATGATTACCACTAAGAAGCATAACATTCCTTATGTTAGAATAGTGAAAACTGATAGCTCTCAAAAATAAAGCTTGCAAGGGGAGTAGTACTCCTCATTTGAACTTTGCATTTTTTATCCTTTGACTCTAGTTGGATAGGGACTATCATACGTGCGTGTTTGGAAGATTTTTGACCTAGTCCCCCTTCCTTGTAATTACCTTTTGAAGTTAATAAAAAGCAAGGGTAGTCCAATCAAACCCCGAGTCCCTTTCTCCTCCTAGTCGGGTGGTGGGAGGCCTACATGGGAGGCTGTCATTGGACAGCCCCCATGTGGGTTATATCCCGCCTCCCGGCGTACATGGGTGGCTGTCCATTACCATTACGGGGACAGCCCCCCATGGAGGTCGGGTGCCAACTGGGAGGAGAAAATTTTAATTAATCGCCCACCCCAAGGAGGGGGATGCAGAGGATGCCAGAAAAAAGGAAAAAAAGAAAAAAAAAAGTGTGAAACCATGTTGCTTTGTATTGGCCAAATCAAGCTTAATGTATAAAGCCTGGTTGCCAATAAAAAAACCCCACGTGGCATGTGATCTGGCTCAATAGAAAAACTCGTGAAACTATTGGATATTAAATAAACATTGAAGCAACATGTAGGCCGTAGCCGTTGTGCAAATATATTCCATACTAATAATAGCTGAGAAATATCAATTTGTGACCGTTTCTATCCGCCAATGCATCAGCCCCGGGATCTAATTCCAACCCAAATATTGATAAATAAGGAGAGAAGCAAATCCTTGAAGATGGCCTCAAAATAATATGTTTGTACATTTACACATACATGTATTCACCACCGCGAACGGCATTTGCAGCTCCTTTTCTCTCTTCCTCAGCCTCTTTCTCCCTCTCCTTCCAACTCTCATATGCATGATCGTCAGTTTGCAGTTCATGCCGACAAATTGGGCAAGAATTGTGTACATCCTGCTCATTAAACAAAAGAACAATCCAAGTTGGCATCTGTGCAGCATATTCATAGTGGGAAACCGCAAACCACCCCTCCAACCCCCCCCCCCCCAAAAAAAAAAAAGAAAAAGAAAAAGAAAAAAAACCACAACACACAACCCAAAAATAATAAATAATAATAAAATAATAAAATGAAGGGCTTCTTTGAGATTCAGATTAACAAAAGCTCAAATCTTTTACCAGCCATGGTTTAAGGCAAGGAGGATGAAACATATGCTTGCAGGGTAACTCTTGCATCTTATCATTTACAAGCAAATTCTCCTGGCAAATAGAACAAACAGCATCTTCCCCCAGCTTTGCCAAAATTTCTTCTGTAACGGCAGTGACAGGAAGCTTAGCGACTACTTCTTTACTGGCAGGTGGTGCTCTCGGG
>CAVNYN010201295.1:0-18720 GCA_963692815.1 Nyctanthes arbor-tristis
CAAGCAATTATCAATGTCATGCAGTAGTCTAACTTCTGATATAGCTTGGAAAAGGTACCTAATCCCAGTGGATCAAAGCCGAAATCCCCAGGAAGACTGCAGAGAAATTACAAAGATTGAAGTTAAATTCTATCCCATCCCATCTCATCTCAAGCAGAAGAAAGGATAGGGACCATTAACTATGAACACTTGCTTCAGTCATCAGTAACAAAATGGGACTCGCCTCAGGAAGTTAATGAATTGAATCATAAACAATTGAAGAAGCAAACAAGAAAGATTGGAATAGAAATCTACAGAAGAATGCAAGAATTTATGAAAAACTACAAGAGTTACCTGCCATCAAGCCAGTCAGGAGGTGAACTGCCCGGGAACCACAATGGCCTGTCCGGAGGCAGCGGTTCACAAACACTGGATACTCCTTTTGTCGCCTTCAAACTTTTCCACCTCTCCGGTAACCTTGCTGCAACCCTTCCGGGGGCCAAAGATTTTCTTGGGATTTCCCTGAAATTAGAATAATATGGAACTCATTACTTTGACAGCAACATGAAGAAGTTGAATGCATTGAAATGCTATTGTTTGTGATGCAGGAAAGAACAAAGTTAAGACCTGTTTGGAAAGGTTGAAAGTGCAGAGGAAGCAACGGCTGAAGCCATGGATGAAGCACTGGATTTGCTAAAGTTTTAATTTGCTAACTTGGCAGGCTGTAAAAGGCATAGCCTGTGGTGGTGGCTTATCTGCAGAGGAAAGAAATGGAAAATAAAATAAAATTCATAAATGGAGTAGGCTGGGGGTATGTACATACACGGGCCATAGATGGACAAGGCCCGGCCCTCAACCCGCATCTTGAATATACCCAGCTACTAGGAGAGATCCGGAGCACCCCTCTACTACCCTTTTTTTTATGGAAACTGATTGTAAAGTTTTAAAAAAAAAAAAAAAGATGATAATAGTGAAGACAGGACAACATACATGGACAACAATGACGGACTTTTCGCAAATATGCTAGCAAGTTGTATCCTCATCCCTAGAATGCAAAAAAAAAAAAAAAAAGAGAAATTTGTAATTGAACCTACAAAATAATAAGACATTGGTGAGAATATATTGACTTCAAAACAAAATATATGGTATACCCCGATGCAAGCCACGTGATCATGTAATGTCATAGTGTATCATACATATGACACTAGATCAATTTCAATTATAATATTCTTTGGGAAGTTTGAAATTTTAAAAATAATATTAAAACCTCTAGAGAAATGTGAAAATGGATATTAATAGGTGATATTCTTATGTGACACACTTGTATTAGATAATGAAAAAAAATCAATGTGATCATCACTTAATAAATATGTGCCATATAAGAATGTCACCTATTAATATCACTTTTATTTGTCTCTCTAGAATTGCTTAAATAATATAGGTGTTATAGATCAATGTATTGTACATTTTGATTTGGATAAAATAAATAAATAAAATAACGATTTCTAGGGTAAGATTGTAAAACAACGATAAAGAAGTTCCAATAAGGGGTTGTCAATTTGGAATTCAGCTAATCGCTTAGCTCTCAAAATCAATATATATATATATGACGCGTATTTCTCTACAAATTTTCACTACTAAAAAGCTTAACAATTTGAACTCACGCTTTAGTTTTTCACAATTCCATATAGTCACTCTCCACAAATGCATCGCACATCTCAAACAATAATCTCATTTCACCTTAAACAAAAAAGAAAAAAAGAACTAAAAATTCTAACTACAAAGAACAAGATGTAATTTAAGAAAAAGGATTTTGGTAAGATGTGAAATCTAATGGGTTAATTATATGATATTTGAAATGATATAGTGTTCGCCATTGGCTGCTATAAATGCTTAACATGATTCCAATTTCTTATACTAGCAATAAAATTAGTCTTATCAGCGTCATAAATAATTGTATCCCCCCACTCGACCGGAAAAAAATGCATCATAATACTATGTTGATATCTATAGAGTCAGATTGAGCTCTGTGTATAGAGCTCGACTGTCAATAGAAAATAACTAAGTCATGAAAACTGACACTAAGATTAACAATGGTAATTTTTGTCTAATAAAATACAATCACTATTCTATTTAAGAGAAACGCTATTTTGCGGGGAAGCATGACAAAATCTTTTATAAAAAATCATTAAAAAAAAAAAAGATAATCCAAGGTAAAAAATATGAATTTCCACTATTTTGTAATAAAAGATTTTATAAATGTTTCTCTACACAAATAACACGACTCTATACTAATCTAAGCAAAAATGTTCACCCACCTATTGGTGGGTGAACTTACACCACCCCCGCCTACATGGGGGCGGTAATTGGTCCGCCAACATATTACTACCCCTATGTAGGCGGAGTGTAGTGTAAGTTTACCCACCAGTGGGTGGTGAATAAGACTGCTAATCTAACACTGTTTGCTAATTCTTTATAATAAAAGTGGATGACGTAGACACTGTCCGACTACTAAAATAAGAGACTCAGCCATGTGAAGGCTTTCGGACCAACTGGGCTATAGGCCTCGATGGCCTTTTTTTCTTCCAGTCTTTGGGGCTCGAGTCTGATTTAGTCTTTCCCATTTTGAAATAAAGCCTCGTTTGTTTTTAAAATAAATAAATAAATAAAATAAGAGACCTTTTTTTAATCAATCCTTTTAAAAAAACGAGACTCCGCTAGTATCATAGAAAATGATGAGAATATTAGAATATTTTCATTTACTTATAATTAAAAATAAATACAATTGATTACTAGACGATGCCTAATTGATTGAGATCTGGAATTTTTGTATTTTTCGTTTCTTTTTCTTTTCATTTTTGGTGGAGGGGTAGGTTGAGGTGCGAATTAATTAGTAGTAGCATTTTTTATGGTACATCACCTAATTCTATTCTGACATTATACATATTACATGATATAACATATATTATATTATACCGAGATCAATTTTAGTATCTTTCCCCGTCAACTGAAAGGAAATGAATCTCCTTACAACTTCAAATCTCACTTCCCTTTTAATGCACTCCATTTCTCTCTTGTCAGCGATCCTCATCTCTTCCAAATTCTCACTGATTCAGATTGCTACGCTTCAACCTCCGTCCCCTAAAATTACCTAACTATTCCCCTACTCTCTCATTTATCGAAATATCTAATTCGATTCCCATTTCTTTCTTATTATATTGTTGGTCGGTCACTGGGTTAACGCCATTGACACACCAGTCCAGAACCCTGTTCCAAGAACCAGCAAAAGAAAGGCTTACAGTGAAGGACCTAAGGGAAAAATGGTGGAGACGTTAACACCCACATCGAGTTCATCATCTTGGTGGCGGAGATGGTGGCCCTCGGCTGTATATAATCACCAACAACGGCGTTGGATCCCAACAATCACCAATTTTTTGTCGACCCATAAGTCCTTCCTGATAGCCCTTTGGCTGGCTTTTCTCGTCGCTGTGTTTTACTGGCAGCGGGATGGCGCAACGGGGGGGCTATTACTTTTCAAGCGGACATTTCCGTCCCGGACGCTTCCCAAGCTTCGTCCTGTTGTATTTAACTTGACGGACTTTGGGGCTGTGGGAGATGGGATCACGGTCAACACGGAGGCTTTTAAGCAGGCGATGAGGGCAATCTCCAGGTACGGGAGAAAGGGAGGTGGACAGCTCAATGTGCAGCCAGGGAATTGGCTCACTGCGCCGTTCAATTTAACTAGCCATATGACCCTTTTCCTTGCCGAGGGTGCTGCTATTCTTGGCATCAATGTGAGTCATTCTGCGTCTGCATTTAATTTCAAATTACTCGGTTTTTCTGATGACTAGATCTTTTTCCTTATGTAAAGCAGATCTATTTGTTGATTTTTAATTTGAAGTATTTGGTTATGACAAGTTGAATTTAACTGCAGTACTAGAAAGATTATAGATTTTGAATTTCAGTTGATTTTTCTCATGTTAATGGAGTAAGTTGGTTCATTGTAGCAATATGATTTGAATTTGGATATGATATGGATGGGTAAAGTTGATAGTGCATCTGGTTGTTTGAATGCCTAAGGGTCTTGAATCAAAATTTTCAAGTTACCATAAAAATGGAAAATTACCAATGTTGGCATGTTTTATCGATTCTTACTGTAGGCGGTTTCTGCGTGTATTCTTCCTTTAACTTGAAGAAATCTTGGTTGGTGATTTTGTTTTATCTGTAGATGCTAAAAGTATCGAGATGAGTAGGATTTTCAAATATCTTTTCTTCATGATATCATGTGCTCCTTGCTGGAACAAATATATAGGTTATCTTCGACCACAGATTGGTAATGATATTTAATGAGAGCAAGTTTTTGTCAAGTTGCTGACAATTATCATTTGTCAAGTGGCCATTAGACATGCTATTATTGCTTTGACATTGTTCAACAAAAATAAATTAAGCAATGTTCCCCGTCTGGGATCAGCTATGTCATTCCTTTTTTCGGCTGCCTTTTGGTTCATTACTAGATTAGTGGAGAACTAAAAGCAAGTAGATCTTTAGTAACCAACACAGGTTTTTTTAGTTTTTGCCTATGCATCCTTTTTTCTTACAGTTATTAACTCGTTTGAGTCAATTTTTAGAGTACGGGCCTCTTCAGACTTCGTAAAAGAATTCCACTGATATTATTTTATTTGTTTATGCATAGATTAATGTGGTCAAAGTGTTTCAAATATTGTAAAATGAATCAAAGTTTAAAGCACTAGTACTTGCACATAAAAGAGAGTTTCGCATGCTTTCCTATTTTTTTAATGTTCTTATTCCCTTCTAATTAAGGGCAATAAAATAGAGAAACGGACACAGAGAAAGTAATGGAAAATGTAAGTATGCATGCATAGGATCTATATACACAGAAATAAATTGATGACTTGTACTTTTTTTTTTTTAAAGGACAACTAGTCATATTTATTAGATAACAGAAACTTGGAGGGAGTAACATGTTATATCTAACATTCACTTTTAGTTCCACATGAACTTTATACGTTCTTATTAGTTTGCACACACCCTTACGTTCTTAAATGGGGAGGGGGTAATTAGAGAGAGAAAAAAAAAAAAAAAAAAAAACCTCTTTGTCGTTTCTACTAAATGTAACTCTTATAATTTCTCATGCTGACCCACTGTTTAATCTAGTTCTGTCAATTTACTGTATCACTGGATCTCTTTTAGTGAGCCTTAAAGGGGTATTATGTGGCAAATAACCTTCATTTCTAGAAATTATAAGGAAGGCGAAATTGTTATTAACTAGTACATTGAACTATAATTATTTGAGTAATGTGCTATTAAAAAATGCTGAACGTATATCTCTCTACACAGTTGATGTGAAAGCAAATTTATTCCATTGATGATTGTCATGTCAAAAAGCTTGGAGTTGGTTGAACTCTGAGGAATGTGATTAAATGACTCCTGCTTGGCAACAATGATTATTGTTTTCCTGATACTTGGTAAACCTACAACATATAAAAGCAAAAAGAGAGAACTGACTCCAACAGACTTTGTTACAACAACCCATACAAGGCTTATCAAGAGACCTGCACTGTCAAAACTCAAACCCCTTAAGATGTGAACTTTGTTCGTGAAGCTTGTGGCCCATAAATTTCTGAAATTCTAACCTATGCGACAAGTTGAAGGTGGGAGTGGATTATTGATAGGCCTTGATACAATTCAGATATGTTTGGCTGTGGATAAGAGCACAAGGATTGGATGGTAGGTAGATGTAACAGATTTTCATCCAGGTGCCCTTTTTCACATGGAAGCTCAGGTTTTTAAGGATTAGACAATGAGATTTTGACACTTTAGAAGGTGTGGTTCAAATGAATATGGCATGGGTAAGAAGATCCATTTAATTTTTTAAGACCATTCAGGTTATTCCCCCCCCCCCCCCAATCTCTCCGCTTCTTTTTTGATTTTCTTTTTAAATTTCCTTCCCTGATTTACAAAAGAAAAGGAAAGGAAAGGGTGAAGGAGCGAGCTTGCTTCATTTTTCCTTGCTTATAAGCATGC
The DNA here is from genome assembly GCA_963692815.1 of Nyctanthes arbor-tristis. NCBI lineage: Eukaryota > Viridiplantae > Streptophyta > Magnoliopsida > Lamiales > Oleaceae > Nyctanthes > Nyctanthes arbor-tristis. The sequence goes on from CAVNYN010201295.1 coordinate 6,025, forward strand.
CCATATATTTTGCTGATCTCAAGAAATGTGCTAACGTAGAGCATGCTAGTTTGTTGAAGATAAACTGGTAGTTGTCCTATTTTTTTATGTAATATTTCTTGGATTTTTTTAAAATGATTTTTATCCATTTTAAAGTTTGGATCAATCATGGAAGTCAATTTTTTACTGTTCTTGTAATTAAGCACTTTAGACTCCATTCTCATGTCCATTTGCAATGTTCTGTAGGATGAGAAGTATTGGCCCTTGATGCCTCCGTTGCCTTCATATGGGTATGGAAGAGAGCATCCTGGACCAAGATATGGAAGTTTAATTCATGGACAAAATCTCAGAGATGTTGTAATTACAGGTGAGTATTTTTAGTTTGAATTTCATTGTTTCTTTCCAGAGAGGAGGTTTCCATCTGGAGATCAGGGTGAGTTGAGTGGTTTGGGTAATTCTGATGTTCCTTGTACGGATTAATGATTATAACTGTTGATCTTGAATTATTTTTCTTAGCCTATGGGGGTATATTTTTTGTGAAAGGACATTATTCCAGATGATAGAAAGCGTGTACCTTGAATTTCCTACATTTGTTAGTCCTGAAATATGTTACATTTAGGTAACTTTACTCTCCTGGTTAGATTTAGTCGTTAAAAGAGCTTTCTTGTAGGAGAGTGACTTTCCAGCTAAAGTAAACAAATAATTCTGCCAAAGAAGAAACAGACATATGTTGCAAGTTCTGACATGTAAAATTGGAAGTTGTGAAGAAAAAAATTCTGCATTGAAGGATGAGTATAGATCAAAATTATAAGAGCCAATAAACTATAGCATAATAATGATCCCACAACGCTCTTGGTGCTCAGACATCTTTAACATGTTAATGTGTTATTAACATTTTTAAGGGTAATAAGGGATGTACGATCTTCAAGGGCTTGTTGGGATTCAGAAATTCTCTGGTGTAAATGAAATTCATTTGACTAGATAGTGTACACCCGTTCCTGCAAAACATGTGGTGCTGATAGTTGTCCCATGTCCTGTGCCGTGTCTTCTTGTCTCACCCTGTCAGTGCCCATTCAACAGGAAGAGAGGTTACTTTGTCCTGTCTCCATGACATTTGTTTCCATGAAAGGGCATTTTTTGTGATGTGTGCAAAGGAAAGCTTAGAAAGACTTAGTTTGCCATTGATTTTTTGTCATGCATTCTTGAACATTTGTGATATATTCACTTGTAGAAACGTAGAAACCTGTGAGTTTAAAATGATTCCTGGTTATGAGGTTCTGCCACCGCAAGCCTTTAGGAATCTATGCATATCCAAGACTATGAGGGCCTATAAATGCTATCATGGGCTATATATCTGAATGCATGTTTACTGTTTCTGATAACAGGTCATAATGGCACCATTGATGGCCAGGGTCAAACATGGTGGAAGAAGTATCGACAGAAGCTTCTTAACCACACCAGAGGACCACTTGTGCAGATTATGTGGTCTAGAGATATTATAATATCTAACATAACATTACGTGATTCTCCTTTTTGGACCCTACACCCCTACGACTGCAGGAATGTGACAATCAGAAACCTTACGATTTTAGCACCCATCTTTGAAGCTCCAAATACTGATGGCATAGATCCCGGTAAGTTTGTTATTTTGCTTCGTCTTTGATGGGATTGGAAGGATGAACCTTACCTATCGTTTAGAACTTGTTTTTAGGATCTAAATGCTGACCATCAATTAACAAGAACTACCATACTTCTATGGTTGATGTCATATTGGACGTTTATATTTTCTACCATAGTTTTTTATGTTCTCTATGTTGTATGTTTATTTTTGGATTATCCCCTTTGGTTAAACAGATTCAAGTGAAGATATGTTAATTGAAGACTGTTACATAAGCGTCGGAGATGACGGTATAGCAATAAAGAGTGGCTGGGATCAATATGGGATTGCTTATCAACGGCCATCAATGAATATACTGATCCGGAACATTGTCATTCGCTCTATGGTCAGGTGAGAGATCCCATGCACTCCTAGTCACAATTTCATTTCACTGGTTGCAACCGGCATCTCTAGTTGCTTCTTGGGTTCAGTTTCAGTTTCTTATCAGCCTATCTACGCAGTATTGATATGTGTGAATGCCTGTGTTAGTATTTGTTGTTTGTCTCTTTCAAAATGTGCCATGGACTTTGTTCCCTTGATCTAAAAATATGGTAACGACCCATCAATTATATAGTGATTTAGTTATACCTTCCTGAATAACAGTGCTGGCGTATCAATAGGCAGTGAGATGTCCGGTGGGGTGTCAAATGTCACCGTTGAGAATGTCCTCGTGTGGAGCTCAAGGCGAGCTGTTCGGATCAAGACGGCCCCTGGAAGAGGAGGATATGTTCGAAATATAGTTTATCGAAATCTGACGTTTGACAATGTTCGTGTGGGGATAGTCATCAAAACCGATTACAATGAACATCCAGATGAAGAGTTTGACCCCAGGGCTGTTCCAATACTAGAGGACATAAGCTACACTTCAATACATGGTGAGGGAGTTCGCGTTCCAGTCCGTATTCAAGGTAGTGATGAAATCCCTGTCAGGAACGTTACTTTCCGGGATATGTCAGTAGGAATTACATACAAGAAAAAGCACATATTCCAGTGTTCTTATGTTGAGGGACGCGTTATAGGGACCGTTTTCCCGGCTCCCTGTGAGAACCTTGATCTGTACGACGAGCAAGGGCACCTGATCAAACGATCAACAGCTCAACATGCATCCGATATAGATTATGATTTTTAAAACTATTACAAATTTCTCTGACAGACAATCCCTGTATGTCTAAACGCAGTTGTAATGGGAGCAGGGCGATGCTGAGATTGGTCAATTCGGGCTGCCTTGTTCTGTGTCTTTTTGTCCGCACCTTTTTCCTTTTTGTAACTCATTACTCTTTACATGCCTTTGTATATACAGCAAAATACAATGCAATATACACAACAGTTTGATGCCTCTTAAATTACATCTTTAGTTTCAGATCATACGATTCAGCTAAAATATTGATGCAGTTTTCATGAACTTTCAAATGGTTCTCTCTCTCTCTCTCTCTCTCTCTCTCTGTTTTTCTTCGCTCGACAGGAGCACAGCACATTCATAGGGAACATAAACACCGCACGCCGTCTAAACTAGACTGTTTTGACACTGCAAAAAAAATATGGGGTACTGAAATTTCGAGAATTTTATTTTTAACACAATGCTCAAAGAAAAGAACAATGCAACAGGATACTTAAGACTGGTAATTAATGATAGCATAGCAGAAGGAAGGTTGTGGGCGAACTAGGTGGATCATGAACCTGCGAGCCAGAGACATGAAATATTCATAGTCTTCAACAACCTGCGGTTTGAAGGGTTCATCTTTCCAAGTTGTAACCAGTTCGACTTCGTGTAAGAACTACTGGACACCAGTAACCCAAAATGCAACCACGGGGTTCATCAAATCAACATACTTTGTACAGAATATTTTTCATTAGTGATTAAAGAATATTTTTGATTAATGATTCACAATTTTCAAGATACATTTCAAGAACTTGGATTACAAGAAATAAAAGAGAAAAATGAGAAACAAGATAAATACAAATATTTTCATATTGATTGCTATCTTATACTAACACCAATCACTAATTACGATCCAAATAAAAGAGATAAATGAGAAACAAGATAAATACAAATATATATATATATATATGTTCAAATTGATTGTTATTTTATACTATCACTAATTACAATATAATAATTTCTGCCTTGATATGGCCAAATATCCTTTCATATCTCCCTTGAGTGATATTTTTTGATATAGATGAATCTTGTTTAGATAATGAATATAATTGTGGTCTATCCAACGAGTTGCTTAATTGATGAAAGAGGTTTTCAATATCACCCAAATACCCAATGAGTGAATGAGTCATGGAACGACCGGCGACGGGTGGTACAGTTCAAGTTGATTAGGCTCTCAAATTTTTGGGAGCTACTGACATTCTTATGGAGAATTTTGGTGTTTACCTTAATTTTCTAAAATATTCCAGTACATACTTCTTAATGTTTAATTATTTCAAAAATACTGGATAACGTGCCATGTTATCTATGCGTTTACATGAATGAATAAAATAATGTATGGCATTCCCTTTTTTTTTTTTTAATACATATTTATTATTTTTTTATAATAATATTTTTTAAACCACATCCCAGACCCCAACCCCCCCCGGGTGGCGGCCACTGGCCGACTGGCCGGATTCTGGTGGACTTCGGCTACAGGAATTTTTTCTAATATTTTTTTTCTTTCTTTTTATTTTACTTTTTATTTTTACCCTTTTTAATTTTCTTTTCTTATTTCCCATTTTTCTTTATTTTCCCTTTTGTTTTTAAATTCATATGGTATAAATTGTTTCATGTTTCAATTCATATAACAAATGATATTATACTATTTTAAATTCATGTAACAAGCAAGTGACAAAAATAACATAACTTGTTAAACAAATGACATATGTTATACAAAAAGTATAACAACATTGGTAGTTACTTCTTGTTATACAAAAAGTATAACAGATATTTGCCTCATGTATTTGTGCTTCACTTCTAGTATCAATTTTGCTGGTTTGGTTCCTAGCATTGGTTGTTATATTTTAAGGGTGCATTAGATACAAGGGTTAAATCTGGAAGGGAACTTTTCAAATACCACAATTGAGACAGAATTGCAAAAATACACAAATTTGTTGCAAATATGTATCAATGTAAATGTGAATTATATGGAATATTAAATATACGATAATAATGAAAAATCTATAGAAAATAAATATCGACAAGCAATCATAATTTAAAACCAAAATCACGTTCCTCCTTATGATTCAAATATATATATATATATATTAATTTCCTTTAGCTTGTATTGTTTCTTTTCCTTCCTTGGGCTTATTCAGTTTTTAGCCCCCCTTTTTTGACTCCATATTACTTGGAGATGCTGATGTAGTATTCTTTTGATTGATGAAAAATATATATTCAAAGGAAAAAAAAATACAAAAAGTATAGCTTATTACACAAATAACATAGATTTTTAATGGTATAGATTGTTACACATATAAAATAACTTATTATATGAATAACAAATCTTGTTACGCACATAACATAGCTTGTTAAATAATAGCATATATTGTAACAAAAATAAATTAATAAGAAATTGTAAATTTGAATGCCTAAATAACCGCGGGTGGCCAAAAACTAGTGGGGCTCGTCAATTCAAGGTTACTGAACCTTAATCATCTCGTCGCTTCTCTTTCTTGATGGTATTATACATTAAATTTAGACAACAAATGTCAAACACCCAAATTATAACCTGATCTTTATTCCAATTCTGCCAATTGTTCTACATCAGTTTGTTACACAAATAATATAAATTGTTCAATAATATAGCTTGTTAAATTCTGACAACGTCATCAGAAAAAAAAAGAAAAGAAAAAAGAAAAAAAATTAAAAGAAAAAGGAGGGAGAAAGGAAAAAGAGGGAAAAAAAACAAAAAGAAACAAATAATTCGCTGAATCTGGTGACCGAAAGCTGGCTGCGGCTGTCCATATTAAGCCGGATTTCAACCGGTCAGGGGGGGGGTGTGTGGGTGTTTAGGGGTAAATCTTAATTAAATAATAATAAATGAAACGAATAAAAAATAAACAAAAATTTTCCAAAACGTTTCCCAAGTGTTCAAAGAGTTAAAATGATCTCGTTCCGGATTATCCCAACAACCGACATGTAAGTTGTTTAATGATTTCCCACAATGTATGTGTCTAATAGAATAATCTCACAAGACGTATAACGGATTCAAATAGTTGATATATTAAGACTGAGTGTTTAGAAAAAACCTTGTCCACTCTATGTTTAGGCACACCGCACACTTTTATATTTGATCTCATGGACGGATCTAATGAAATTCAAGTACATGGGCTTTGCCCAGCAGGCTTACAAAAAGAAAAGGAAAAAAAAAATAAAAAGAGGAAAGTTTGATATGTACATACAATATGACTCCATTGTTGTCCGCGCTATTCTTTTTAACAAAACATACTGGTTGGCTGGATCGGACGTCAAGTATGCACCCACTGATTGCAAAGTGGTGGAAATACATGTAGAATAGAAAGCTTCTGGCGAAGATTAAGGAGAGAAATTATGGAAATTACGTACCAGTGTTGCGGCGCCGGAAAATTGTTCAGTCTCCAATTTGCGCCAACATTGCAGTGTAGAATGTGAAGGTGGTGCCGATGCTATTTACTTTTGCCAAGGAGTGAAGGATACGTGCGAAATGAGTTTTTTTGGTTCATTTCAAGTAGACAGTTCCTACACTTTCAATTTTCACCTTCTCACCAGTTGGCAAATTCAAATAAGAAAAAGACATTGAATTATCAAATGAGAACAAACATAGAAATGTCATGACTAACATGATGAGTAGCCCCAGTGTCTAATATCCAGGCATCACTAGGTACAAGAGATGTTTTGCCAGTGAGGTTGGAGGCAGAATGCTGATAAGAAGGATTGGTAGGCATAGATTGTAGTTGCTGATGAGTTGCTGACACTGACCGACAGTTAGCTTGGAGCCAAGATCATCAGTACTAACGGTAAAGCCCTCAGTAGAAACTGCCAGTTGATTCGCAGAAGGCTTAAAACCAAACCCATTAGCCTGACCAGAAGAGCCGTGACTAGACTTATATTTTGCTGCCCCCCCGAACCAGAGTCTGATTCACCTTTCCCCGTTCTTTGGCTTCCAACCATGCTTCTTAAAGCAATCTCTCTTCATGACCAAGGGCACCACAATAAGTGCATTTTGTCTCTTTTGTTCACTTTCTAATTTGCAGTAGATGCAATAGGAATCACAAGAATACCAGACACTTGTCTCCGCCTTTCGTCTTGAATCACAAGACTTTATTCATAGGTCGTAGAGGTTCCATCATAAGTATTTGAGGCCCAAATCAGACTAAATGATTCATTTAATCCCACAAGACAGTGCATGACACAATCCTGTTGCTGTGATTCTGCCCAATCTTTCATTACACCACAGCCACACACTGGAACAGGTCGAAACTCTCTCAGTTCATCCCACAATGACTTAAGTTTAGTGAAATAACCACTCACATATGAAGTGCCTTGAGTAAGAGAATTTAGCATTTGTTTCAACTCAAACACTCTAGGGGGGCCATTAGATTGATGGAACCTATCATATAGATCCTTCCACTGTTCCACACTTCATAAGCACTTTGAATATACATTATGCTCTTAGCAATCTCTATAGAAACAGCGTGCAACACACTGGACATGACCATAGAATTGCAACGACACCATTGATTATAAACCGCACGAGCACAGTACCACCAACAAAGCATAGTTTGTTCTTAGCAATCAACGACATCTTCATAGACCGAAACCACAAATTGAAATTATCACCAGTCAAGATACTAGAAACGAGATTTAGACCTAGATGATCAGAACTGCTGAGGTAAAAAGGATTATTTTGATCATCTGCACCACCAATATTTACAGGATGATCAGAACAAGACAGGCGAAGGGATTAATGTTTGCTCGCACCAACATTTGAATGCCCGCGGCTAGCTTCTTCTCCTTCTTTAGCCATAAGCACAAAAAATTTGGACGAATCACGCTAGAGTTTTGCTATTTGAACAAAATGACAAACAAAAAGTTAAACAAAGCTGACACATAGTAGGATCTTATTTTTCAATACATGACATCACTTTTACATCAATAGTAATCACATGGACCACATGTTTATTTTGTCACTCTTTGTGCTTTTTTTTTTTTTTTTGGTCCAAGTAGAATTATTCGTCAAGTTATAAAGCATATGATTCACACAGAATTTCCCAAAAAATCGAAGATCTAGGGCTTCGAAATCTATGATAACATATTACCAGAGAGAACAAATATAAAGTGGGAAAGTAGTAAATTTATCACTATTATTTGATACACAGTAGCGGCTCGGAATCTGACGAAGGAAGAATCTAACTAGTTACAAAGGCTGTAAATAACGAAATGATCAGCAGAAGGACTAAAAATAAAATAAAAGAAAGTGTAGGTACTAAAATACAAACCAAAGAATATACAAAATACAAAATATATTTTAATATTATAGCAAATAGAGCAGATAAAGAAGCTAAAGAATATTTATGAGAAGGAATTCAAGCATTCAACTTTGCCTTTGAATCACTTGAATGTGTTTACATAGACAATGAATATCTGAATATAATTAACCAGCCAAGTAGCCAACTACTTCTAGTCTTCTACTACAACTCTTACGTGATAACCTGGATGAAAGTCTAATAATTTGCAATGCAGTAAAATTAATGCAGGAAAGGTCTCCAACCTTTGCATCCATTTGCAATTTCATCCCCAACATTTAAATTTCGACCAAAAAGGACCCCCAACATTTGCAAAATCATTATGATTCATCCAAATCTATATATTTAGTCATGTGTTAGTTACCATTTGATAGCCATGTAAATGGAATCTTATTATAATTGAAATTAAATTTGAAATTCACTTAGAGAAGAGTAACATGTGTACACAATGACAAAACATTTTTTCTAAAATTAATTTGAAATTTTATGATTATGCATATTTGTCATTTTTTTTGTACGATCAGATAGTGAATTTTAAATTTAATTTCATCAATTATGATAATATTCCCTTTTTATAAATAGTTGTGAAATGGACCCTAATATTTTTAGATGAAATGCGCTAATTTTTTAGACGCTAGAGGCTTGTTGGTCTAGATTTCAAGAATGAGGACGAAAGTACAAATAGATGTAAAGGTTGGGAAATTACTGCATTTTACTCTTTCATATACAACAAACTATATCTGAATTTTCTCATTTACACTTCTGCTGACATTAGATAATCTCTTTGTATCGTTCCATTTTTATCGGATGTCCCAAAGGGACTGCCGACATTAGGTAAGATACCAAGAGCACTGCTAGACTAGAATAGGGCTTATATATATTATATATAATTTCTATGTTACGGCTATTTAACTTTGCCTTTATTAAATAATTTGAAAAAAAAAATTACTTTGACTCTTGGGAGCACGTTTATTTTCCTTTCCGACAAAGGCTAAAGTTTGAACCGACGTGAGGAAAATGGTGACGATCTAGCCTCCTTCTAGTAGTTGTACTAGCCACGTAATTTGGCCCTCTCAATCAAATTGTAATTGCATATGTCAACAATACATTAATTTTGGATTAATCTTTTAGCAACTTTTCTTTCTTTTATATTTGACTTCAAGAAAATGACGATTACACGTTTCTTTATTAAATTAATAGGTTTTTTAGCTTGAAATTTTACTTATTTTGACATATTATTTGTAAATGTACGCTAGACAGACATAGTAAAATTTTTAGAATTCAATGAAATAAGTTTCAAGGAAGAACTTTATAATTTATAATAGTTACAATTCCTCACCAAGAAAAAGAAAAAGGATAACTAATAATACTATATAAATAAGTACACGAGTAACTTGGAACATTTTGATTTTCAAAGATATATATTATTATATTTAAATTCTGAAAATCTAATCCAAGTTAACGAGACTCTTCAAATTTTAAAAAGAAATTCACAAAAATCCAAAGTTAAAGAAATAACGCGGCTTGACCAAAATATTTCATCTCTTTAATTGGTGATCCATTATGAAACTGGCAGGCATAGGGGGAGAGAAATCAAATTTTGGGTTTTTCTCCATTAATTAGGTCAAATAATGTCGGGAATAAATACCTATTTTTTAGGGTTAAAAAACTCGGAAAAAGGGGTCAAATTTGAAATTTTCCTAAAAACCTATCTAGGCTCCTTAATAAGGACTCTGCGCCGGCTCCTTAAAAAATTTAACCTATCACCTCCATCATTTTTTGGCTTTACATTTTTCCCCAACATTCTACTAAAAGCAATGCTACACTAGGGTAGGGTAGGGCTAATTTTAGTAATTTGCGTAACCTCAATTTTTAAAGGAGAAAATTTGACTTGGTCCTCGGGAGGGAGACGCACGTGTTTTTTTCCTTTTTGACAAGGGAAGGCTCAAGTTTGAATTGACGTTAAAATTGTACCCACCTAGCCTCCAAGTTGAAGTAGGCACGTGATTTGGACCTCAATGAAATTTCAATGGGTAAATTGCAGCAAAAGTCTCCAAAATTGGCATCAATTAAATTTGAATTAACAGGACCTTTGAAAAAGAATAATTGCATGGTTCATCTAAATGTTTATATTTAATTATTAAAATAAAGTGTTAGGATATATTTCGTAACCATTCAAATGAAATACTATTGTGATTGAAATTATACTTAAAATTTATGTTATGGGAGAGCAATAACAGAGACAGAGCTAAAAAATTTATTTAGTGTGGTTGAAATTTCATTTCTTTTTTTTTATTAAAGAATCTCTTTTTTTATTATTATTTTCTTCCTGTCTTCTTAATTTTTTTGAGAACTCCTGTCTTCTTAGTTAAAATCAATAGTTATGAAAAGAAAAAAAAACTGCAGTAGTTTGCAAATAATATGAAACAAACAAAAAGGGACTGCGGCCTTTGGGAGAGAGATTTGGTTGAGCGGGTTTGCTGGGAGGTTAATTGATGTACTAATTGCCAATAAAATAAAAAGAAGAAAGAGAAAATAATAGAATACGCATAGGTTGTTTGGTAGCTATTTATGAATGGATGGATTTAAAAATAGATTTAAATTTTAAATTTTGTATAAGTGTCGAAATTTAATTGTGTCATGTAGAGATAACGATTAAAATGATGTAAGAGTTCAAGTCAAATCAAATATTTAGTTAAATATAGTGTTACCATGTATCTAAAAGTTGAAATTTAAATTAGTTGATAAATCTGATGTATTTATAAATGGCTACCAAACATAGTGGCAATTGTAAAAGTACAAGTCTTGGAATGCGTGAAATTTCTCTACTTTTCACTCTCTTTCTTTATCTTCATCATCTTCCAACTTCCATTTTTATTGGAAAAAACCACCGAACAACCCGAAAAATAAAAGAAAAGGTCCAAAGTTACTTCCATTTTTATTGGAAAAAACCACCGAACAACCTGAAAAATAAAAGAAAAGGTCCAAAGTTCAGTGTGGTTCACCGACTGCACTAGGCCTTAGCTAGCTCCGTCCCCGGGGAGCACAATAGGAAATTGATACATATGCACAGAAAAGTCATATATGTGGCGTCGTTAAGTCTCATGTGGCTTTGATACATGCATCCATTCGGGATATAAACACCCTTATGAGTGTTTAAAAAATTTTATATATCCATAATGATAAAATTTTTAAGGGTAATTATATTAAGGGTAAATTCACAAAAGGCCGCTAAGGCAAAGAGTAGTGATTTCGCCTCTAATCTTTTTTTTCAATTTCTAAAGTCTTTAACCTCTTAAAAATTTTCACAAAAGACCTATGTAGACGGAGTCCATTCATTTTGACTATTTAAAAAAAATATTAATGACTTCTCTCTCACATTAAATAAAAAACAATGAAAAAATTTTTTAGTAAAGAAAAAATAATAAAAAGATTCTTATTCTCCAAGAGGTTGGCAGCTTCTAACTCACAATTCTATTCTGGCAAATGAAGAATTATATATCAGAAGAAGGAAGAGGATCCTTAAGTGAAGAAAAGGCCTGGTCACCACTGTTATATTCATGTCAGGCAGTGCAAATCCTCTAAATATTACTCCCTCCGTCCCAATTATGCAGTCTACTTTGCTAGTTCACATAGATTAAGAATTATATTAGAAATATATATTTTACACTACGTATTCCTAATTTACCCGTATTTAATGAGTAGAATTTAAAATTGATTGTTTTAATAATATTAAATTAGGTAAATTAGTAAAATAGTATAATTTTACTAGGAGCTCAGCGCTTTGCTCGCGCCTGAGCTGAATGCGAACACCTACTCAAATTTGGTGAGCCGGCAAAGGCGAGCTCAAGCACAAATAAGCTATTGGTGAATGGCTTCCAAGCAGCTCGTCAAAAGTATGAGCTTGGGCTCAACTCACAAAAATGCGAGCCCAAGCATGTACACATTTTCAACTTGGTGAGCCGAGCTTGACAATTCGCGGTTCAACTAGACTTAGCAAAATGTCTCATGAGCTATGGACTTGACCTTGTGCTCGTTGAAAGAAGCGCCCGAATCAAGTGTGAACACTTGGTCAAGTTTGGCGAGTTTTTTCAGCTCGACTTGCCTCTTAGGTGAGCTAAAGCACGAATGAGCTGCTGGAGAATGACTCTCAAGCGGCCAGTGAAAAGTACAAGCTCAGGCTCAGTTTGCAAAAATGCGAGCCCAAGCATGAACGTATTTTCAATGGGTTTGCCGATCAACGAGCCTGAGCTGAGCACAAACATGACTTGACGACCCGTTTTGCCAAGCCTAAGTTCAATCAGTGGTTTGGAGTATTAGTTTTAAGCACTAATCAAACTAGTTTTTTTTTTTTTTATCCGTTTCTAGCTTTTCTAGTTGAATCGATGAGTCCGGTTCAGTTTTCAAAATCTTAGTAAAAGAAAAATGACGATTAGAAATGGCAAAGAATAGAAGGAAGAAAATGGGTCTTTTGCTGCTGATGAGTTTTGCTGAAATGGAACATCATAATGGAGTTTTGATTAGGTGGGAAATAGATAGGAATAGAATAATATTTATTTGTCTAGATTGGAGAC
>CAVNYN010201299.1:0-16632 GCA_963692815.1 Nyctanthes arbor-tristis
CGTACAACGCACGAGTATACAACTAGTTAAAATAAAGGGATACAAGATGGATATATGTCTATTACTACAAAACTAATGTATCACTCGTGCGTTATAAAGGACGAAAAGTTCTAAACAGTTTATAATCATAGTATATTAACAAAATAACACGCCCAGTAAATGTACCAATTTTCTATGAAAATTGATTGGGCTCTATTTTTAGAGCATGATGTGTCCGATAAAATTGGCCCAGCTAAATGCACAATTCATCGATGCTTCCTCTCCCATTTTCTGCCTGCCCCACGGGAATTCTTTTGAACCCTCCTTTACACCCCGTAGACAATCCAAAAATTCAGATCCAAAGCAACCTACCATCCTCCTCCCTCCCGTTGACGACCCAGAACCCTCTCCCCACTGCTGCGCTCTCGCAGGACCCCGGAGGAGAACACACATGAAGACAATTAATTATAGAAGGAGAAAGCCGTGTAGATTTCAATATCCACGTTGAAATTTCTTTGCATTTTCTTCTAGACTTGTATAAATTTTATCTCAAGAACTCGAGATGTTCTAAGTGCAGTTGGGATAGGCACGCCATCTTTGAATGCGTTATTAGCTTGAAAATTTGCTTCTTGTAGTGACTTTTCTGCTGCTGTTGGAAGAAAAGAAACGGAAGAATCTGTGATTAGATTGCAAAATAAAATTCAAACTGGAAAATGGAAATCTAGAAGACTAGCACTGGAAGAAGAATCATGGGAGGTTCTTCAGTGACCTATAAAAGTCAAAGATTAATTACCCTCGGGTAATTATTATATTACCACAGCATTAATTCATTCTCTCACCATATTTTTCTTATTTATTTAAATATCCTTAAGAAAACTTACACCAATAACCTTACCTTTATATATACTCTTAATATAAATTTTTTCTCCACCACCACAATCAATATCTAAAACCCTTTTATCTTCCTTATTTTTTTCACTCATCTCCTTGTGAAAATTAGAAGGGTTTCGAATTCAATAATAATAAGATAGTTACAAAGACGACTATTTATTACAAAATAAGACAATCCCTAAACTATAACCTAATATAAGTTAAAGTACCAAAAATACTCATAACATAGATATTTAACCAAATAATGCTTGTAACACCCCCGTCAAACTCGTGATGGTCATCATCAAGAGTTTGTAAAGAAGCAAAACAAAACACACTAGTTTTTGACAATTTATCTCTAAGCAGAGTTGGGGCGCGTGAGTCATGCAATCTATGAGTTCAATTTGACAACTCTTTATTACAATGGGAGCAAACAACCATTCAAGTGCATAGTCTTCATAATTATAGAAAGAGATTCAAACCCGACAACTAATTCCATATATACTGGACATCAAAATTGAGAAACAAGAAAAGAGAACCAAATTCCAATTCCAACCAAATTCCAATTTCAATATCAACTTGACCAAATCAGAGAGACATATCCAAATATCTGGACACTAATTCACATCGAGTTTCACCTCAAATTAACTACAAATGAAATCACTCTTAATCATGTACAATGTACAAATTGGATACCCACTACTGCTGATAGAAAGCAAAACAAAACCTCATTACCCACCATCCCAAGAAACCCCCCAATCAAACTTGAAGATGGCATTGGAATACGAGGAGAGAAGACAATTTGTGCTGGAAAACGATTGAAAAGACAACTGAAAAACGAAGAAATCCAAGGACAATAACGGAAATAAATGAAACAAAGAACTTTGCCGGGCCGCTCGCCGAAGAACGGAAGCATCGATAGACTTAGCCCAAAATGGAATGCTCTAATACCATGTGAAAATTAGAAGAGTTTCGTATTTAATAATAATAAGATAGTTACAATGACGACTATTTATAATAAAACAAGACAAACACTAAACTGTAACCTAATAAGTTAAAGTACTAAAAATACTCATAACCAAAATATTTAACCAAATAATACTTTCTAACACTCCTCTTTAGATTTTTTTTCTCGTGGCCAACAAGTTGCATTGCGACATCCATTTCCATGATTTCCTTTGGCACTCCAATATATAAGCTATTCATATTTCTAAGCAATATAATAATTTTTTTCTTCTTTTTTAAAAAAATAAATAAAGAAAGAAAGAAACAAAAACTCCAACATAGTAGTAATTGTTCGGAAAAGTTTTTTTTGTCTTATTATCTCTCATTCTTTTATAATGAACACCCTAATTAACAATTTAAATAAAACTCAAAATAGCATCTTGTTAAAAATTAAAATTTTCTTCATCGTGAGTTCAAGGAAAAAGAGAGAATACATGACTTTTAGTTTTAATTGACACATAAGTATTAAGAATTCATGAGTGATGATTTCTCTTATATTTTTATTAGATTTTAATTTTTGGCAAATTGGAGCAAACACGTGAGTTGGTATGACACCTAACTTTTATCTCTCTACCAAGAATTTGAATCAATGAAGGTTTTAACAGAAAATGAAACGATGAATAGTTGGGCTGATGTGCTTGAATGTTGATTAATTCTATTGGAAGATTGAATTGATTGTGGTGGAAGAAGAGAAAATCAAGACTAAAAGGTATTAATTTTGTGGTATAATAATATCTTATTATCATATTTTTAATAACTTTTAAAAGGTAGGCTATTAGTGTAAATTAGATGTGATTTAATTAAAATGATAAGTTATTTGTGGTGGATAATATAATATGGTGGGGAGAAAAATTACTGTAGTGGTAGTAATATCATTACCCACTACCTTTCAAAAAAAAAAAAACACGCACGATCACCGCACACCTATATTGATTGAGATCAGCATTAATTAGGTTTGCATTATTTAATATACTTTTTATTCTGCTCAGTTCATGATCTCACCTCTATTATACATATGGAAGCCATCTCAAGTGTTTTGGAATTGAACAAGAAATGGCAATACCTAATGGTAAGCAATCATCGAACATAGAGCTTCTTCAAGCTCAAGCTCACATTTGGAACCACGGATTAAACTTCATAAACTCCATGTCTCTCACATGTGCAGTTCAACTAGGCATACCGGATATCATCCACAGGCATGGAAAACCTATGACACTTCAAGACTTAGTCAATGAACTCCCCATAAATAAAGAAAAATCGCAAGGTGTTTACCGTCTAATGCGAATGCTAACTCATTTGGGATTCTTCACTATGGAAAGAATATCCGGGGACGAAGAGGAGGAGGGATAGTCACTCACACCGGCTTCTCGTCTCCTCCTAAAGGACGAAGCATTGAGTGTGACACTATTTTTATTAGCTGGGCTTGATCCTATTTTGACAGAGCCATTTCGTCATCTAAGTGAATGGTCCAAAAATAAGAATCCCACAACGTTTGACACTGTACACGGGAGGACGGTTTGGGAGTCTGCTGGGCAGGAACCAAGGTTGAACAATTTCTTCAATGAAGCCATGGCTAGTAATGCACGGCCGGTGACTAATGTACTTATTAGGGACTGTAAACAAGTATTTGAAGGTTTGAACTCAATCGTAGCCTTGGGTGGCGGAACGGGAGCTGCATCCACAAGTTGTTGCTGGCTTGGAAGGGACCAAGAACTTGAGCTATGTTGGGGGAGATATGTTCATGTCTATTCCTTCGGCAGATGCAGTCTTACTCAAGGTAATAACCGATCCACGATCTAATGCCATTTTTTTATTGGAATCTTAGTATTATTGTCTACTATGATGCCTAGAAACTCCAAACGGTTATGTGTTAATAATTAATTTCCAATACTACTAAAAATAAGCTTCATGCAAAAAGCACTATTTTTATGGGACGAAACATCATTATATTTCTTTGTTGAAATTATACAGAGACTTCAATAAAAGTGATTGAGTAATTCTGTGTACAAAATTTAGAAAATTTTTAACAAAAAAATTAACTTCATTATAGGCTCTTATAATAAATAATAATAATCTATATTATATATATAATAAGAGAATGGTTGCTTTTCCCTCTCATTTTCTGGCTCTATAAGATTTACGGTAACATCGTTTAATTCATTTTTTGTATTTTTATTTTTATCTTTTTTTTAGATTGTTGTACAAATTTATTAAATAATATTCAATAATTTATTAAATAAGATTCACTTTTTCCTTTATTAACCCATATCTGATCCATAATTCACGGTAGTTTCTTTAGCTAAATATTTTGAATTAAGGATCTGTCACTTTTCAAATCGAATCCAAAATTAATTGAGAAGTCTATTTAAAAAGCACATAATAATTTTTATGATTTGAAAACACAAGCATAGCACATTTCTAAACTAATAATAAATTTCTAAAAATCTGTAATCTTAATTGTAAATTTCAATTTTTAATAATTTTTGAAGAAATTTTTATATAGCTATTGTAGTGCAATAATCAAATTGATTTTTTTTTAAATTATAGTGCTCTAATTTGCCAGTTCTATAGTTAAATTAGAATTTTTTGATAATTTCCTATGGAACAATTTAAGTCTTACCGTATTTGGAGTTGGATTATTTATTTGAGAGACGGACCGAATGTTGATACGGTTGCACTGTAATAGTTGTTCAACAATTTTTATTAGACATTTTATTTTTATTGAAGCATCTCAATTAATTTTTATTTATATATGTATAATTAACTGGCACTGTAATTCAAACAAGTGTTACAGCAGTTAAGTTTTTCACATTCTAGACAGGGGTCCTAGGTTATGAATGTTTATGAATTTTTAAAAATGTGAATAGTCATTAAAAACTTATACCCAAACACACATAGCGAAACTGTAAATAGCCAAGTGAAATTTCATTTATGAGATGATTTGATCTATAAACAACATCATTGTGGTAAATATTGCAATTCTAAATGAATCATTACTGCATGTAAACCATAGATGGGGAAATAAACATCTATATCGTAAATCAATTTTATTCTGATAAAGATTGTCATACTTAAAGAATAACTGGCGCAAAAATGCAATATAAGTATAGATATTAAAATAATTAATGGCTCATTAAAATAGTTAATTACATTCATAACATTCATTCAAATAGTTAATGGCTCTCATAATTGATATTCAATGGGGACACAAAAAAAAAAAATCTAGTAACATTGACACTATGTAATCTTTTAATATTATGTATCCATATTCATAATTAAAAATGTGAATAATCACTAAAAAACTTTTACTCAAGCACATGTCGCGAAACCGTAAACAGTCAAGTGAAATTTCATTTATGAAAAAAATTATGCATTTGGATGAATCACGCCAATTTTCAAAAATTTGGGGGCCTCTTGGCTTAGATTTAAATGTTGGGGATGAAAGTGAAAATGAATGCAAAGGTTGGGGACTTTTGTTTCAAGTTACTCTTTACACTTTCGTCTTCAACCTTTAAATCTGGACTTGAAGATCCTCAACTTTTGGAGAATTGGAGTCGATAATCCAAATGGATGAATCTGTCATTAAATCGTTAATTATTTTTTAACAAGGTTCAAAAATAAAAAAAAAAGTATTTTTTAACAAAAAATAAAATAAAATAAGATAAAGCTCCATTATAGGCTCTAATTAAAAGAGTAATGTTATATAGTACCATTATTGCTCAATACCAGTCCACAAGTTATCATATGATAAGTTAAATCAAAAGGCTTATATATGTTTCCTATTTAATAGCAAGTGTGTTGTCAAATAAATTGGCATTTAACATCACTGATATCTTTCATATATTACTTAATTACTCAATTAAAAATCTTAATGAGACTACTACAAGTTATGGACTCTAACGAAACGTTAGTTTAAATAAACTAAAATAATAAAAAGTTTGAAACTTAATTGTATGTCTTTCGATTAATGTAATTTGGATTGAATGAAAAGAAAGTAAAGAAGGTCGAGCAATATTCCTCTCTTTTATCCATTCATGTCGTTTCCCGTTCTTTAATTATTGTATTTCTTTTCTTGTTCATCACCAATTGTCGTTAATAATGATCTAATGATTGATCTTCATATCAGTCTCACTTCTCCTAGCTAGAAGAATAGAATATGTAATAATCACATTATTACATATTCCAAAGAAAAATAGAAAAGAAATAATGTTTCTACTACCGTATGAAGTTTGGATTCAGTCACATTCCAATGAATATTAGTACTAATATTGAATTTTCTGTGAAAACAACGCGAGCTCTTGTTAATCACAACGGGTTTCAAGTGCTTTCTCGTATTTTACAATTGTGGTCTCTGTTCTATTAAAAAAAAAAAAATCGGTACTAATACTTGAATTATCTTTGTATATCAAAATAGTTAATACAACGTGATTGGAGTGATGGGCAGTGTTAAGATACTAAAGAAATGCAAAGAGGCAATATCCCGCACAAGTAATGGTGGGAAGGTAATAATTATCAACATGATTGTGGACATTAAAAAAGGAGATGCTGAAAAGATTGAAACCCAACTGCTATGCGATTTGATGATGATGAATCTTGTCACCGGGAAAGAAATAAATGAAAAAGAATGGACAAAGATCCTCAATGCTTCTGGATTTAGTAGCTATAAGATAATTTCTGTACTCAGATTGAAATCTATTATTGAAGTTTATACTTAATTACACACTGACACTTAATTTTCCTTGAAACCAAATTTCACCTTGTTGTCATCCTAAAGATATCTTGCGCCTAGAGCATCTTGTATCTGTATTCATAAATGTTTGTGGATTGAAGAAATTTTCTTTTATTTTAAATGCTTGTAGGACGTTTTCATTTTGGTTTTTAAGTTTACTTGAATTTCAAGGTCGAGATCTTAAGTTGCATCATAAAATTATATCTAGTAGATTTGCAGATGATGATGATGATTATTATTATTATTTGATACAAGAGGGAAGATGAGTAATGATCTAATGTCAGACCGTCAGAGGCTTATATGCATGCCACATCATAGGATATGACCTGGCATGCCACATGGCACACATCTCGCACGCCACATAAGCGTCTGAGACATAACGCCGCCAGATATCTGGCATTAAATCATTAATTGGGGGGAGATAGGGGAGGGGCGTGTAATGACCAAAAATTTTCAGCTACTAATGGATGATATGTCAACATGACATTGTTTAAATTAATGTTCGATTTGTGCACACTCATCGAGTAAGAATTCAAGTCAATCTAATCATGTCTTGAACCGTATTTTTTTATCTAAACTATTGATGTTCTTTGATCGATTTATTTTATCTAAATTGTAAATACTATGTTTATTTATATGTGTTAAATAATTAAGTTTATATTTGTTTGAGATTTATAACAATATGCCAATATTAGTCTTGATCTAGAGGCCATAATTAATCGTGAGTACTGACTTGAATAGAAGTTGTCTTGAACTTATGGTACTCAAGATGTGGACAATTAAAGATAAGAGTTTATGTTATTACTAAATAAATATTAATTTGATTCCATACAACGTATTATTATTATTACTAGAATTCTCACCAGTTTGTTACAAGGGAGAACAACAACAGTAAAAAATTTCAACGGCTAGGAATAGATCAAATGCTTCCGTTGTCCATGAACAAATCAGTGAATAATATTTGAAAAGTAGAATAGGTTTTTTAACATAGAACATATCATTAGTGACATCAGCAAAAGGGCTTCTACGCCCACTCGACAGTGGGCGATCATGTAATACTCCTATAGTGACGTTCAAAGAATTACTTGTAGGTTCAAAAAACCTAGCCCTCTTGGAATTGGAAACATTATCACAATCAATCCTCAATTGATTGTTACTTCCATTCGAATGCCTTCATCTTCCACCATTTATGATAGTTGACTCTGTCAATTTCCTTATATGGTATGCTTCTAAGAGTTAATTAAAAAATGTTGAAATAGATTAATAAACAAATAACGAAACTGAATATTATTAAAAGGATGAATGGCACAAAGAAAATAAAGTTTATTCTATTCAATTAGATTAGATGTTGAACCACGGTAAAAAAAAAAAAAGACTTTTATCAACAGTAGGATCGTATAGTTTTAGAAATACAGAATGATTAAATGTTGCAAAAGTGAACATCTTACAACATGTATTAACTGATAGACGAAAGTAAATTAGAAAAAATATTAGTATAAAAACATTTATGGGTATTTTTTTTGCAATTAACAAACAATTATTTTTTTTTAATATGTTATACATAGAATGAATTATATAACAAACTTTTAAGATAATACAACAACAATAAATGAAATATAGTTAGCGATTTCAACTATGCAAAAACATGCATAGAGTACATTTAAAAAAATGTAAAATATAATTTTTTTTTTTTTGGGGGGCTAAAATTTAAATAAAATTTGCTTACTAATTAATATTGTGACGAATTGATCAATAGCTTTAACTTGATATGCAATGTTTGACATGGAAAAACAGATAAACAAATACATTTAGTAGTGTTAAATATACGAACAATACATTGAATATATAGAAAAATCGATTTTGGAATGTAGTTGTAGTCGACGAATTACCAAGATAGCTCCCAGACGATGAAAGTAGGATGTGAATACAGTGGTTATTTAGACTCTAGTCAGGATGTATCCTACTTAGATATGTTTTACTGGTGTAAAATGTAACGCGATCTAGATGTGTCTAGCCCAGGTATGAATACGGAATTAAAATAATACCAAAATGATTACGCATAAACCCAACTGGGAAAAACTGTGGGCACTCTTGCCACGGGACAAACAAATCCACTAATTTAAGAGGTGAGTTTAGTACAGAGAAAGAATAAAAAGTGCTATCACAATAAGCCAACTCTCGTTGCTTCTTCTTTCTCCCGAGCACCTCGTGGAACGTCCATCAAGCTCCTAGAGATCTCCCGAACTCATCGTTTGATGACTTGACCTCCTAAACTACTTTCAACCTCAGTGGATTATGTCCCTCGCACCAATGTGGTCGCCTACCACGTACTTGTACAGGGTTTGCCAATCACAAACACAGTTTGAACATGAAGTTCGAATTGCAAGTATGAACTCGCTATTTTTTTGGCAGTGTGTTTGTTCTCCTTTGCGATCGAGCTCACAAAATATTGCAAGAATAATTATGCTCATCTCTTCTCTTTTCATCTTGACCTACAAGAAGAATATATATGATAGGACTTTGAATTCTTGTGCAATACAAGAATTAAAGTTACCAAATCCAAGTAGAACAAGAATAAGGCAAGTTAGAATTCTTATATTCCATAAATACAAAACTCACCTAATTCTATTAAATCTTGACATGCATAAGTTTTAACCTAATCAAATAAGGATACTTGAATTCAACTAGGATTAGAAAACTTTGAAACCTAGCATGTAACTAAAGTTATTGTGCCTCAGGAAAGGTACACACGCCCCAACCTTTCTTCTTGGCCATGACAAGATATTACTTGGAATTTGCATGCTAAAATAATATGACACGTTATACACTTCAAGCAACTAATGACACAATATGATAAATTGTGGCACTTCAGGAAAATTAGAAAAATTAGTAATGCCAATCAAATTTTCATACTAAAATCTCCTCCTTTGGCTTTTCTAATTTTTCAAAACAAGTAAAAGTCCAAAGTGTCAAAAATTTCCTAAGGGTTTCAAATATGAACATTTAAATACTCCCTCTCAGTTATAAACTCCCCCCAGATATATCAGAGAAAAAAAAAAAAAAAAAAAAACAAGGAACGATAGTCATGCGAGACATATCTTGCCATGCTACTATTCTTCTCCCCCTTTTTGACTAAAAAGAAAAGTCAAATGTATCCTGCAGAAAATATCAATAAAACCAGAGTTAAAGATGTAAACATCCATATCAAAGCTCAAAACAATAATCCCTGCATCACAAGATAGTAGCAAGCATAGGGAATTGTAATCCAAAACATTAAAACATTAAAACATAAAACATAAAAACAGAATTTAAAAGATTGTTTCAAAAGCATAGAAATGCTTTTGAGAATTTTTGATCCTTCCTTCCTTCAAAGTTTCTTCCTCAGTAGGCTTTCAATCTGATTTTTTGGACTTCTTGTCTTTCTTTTTCTTTTGCTCCTAGTCATCTTTCTTCTTAGCTGGTCTCTTCTTTTTTTTCTTTGGAGTGGCAGTTTGGGATGTATCTGGCTTGGGTGCTGCTGCGGATGGATCTACTGTATCCTGCTGCTGACTTGCTGCTGCTGCTTGATGGTCTACTGCTTTCAGATATGCCCTCAAAAAGACTGCAATGTCTTCATCTTTGTAGGCAAAATTTGTCCATTTAAAAGCAAACAATGAACCATCAAACTACACAAAGGGTTAAAAGCAGTTAGAAAATCATTATGAGATTGCTGGAAGGTAGTAAATTGATTCCTGAATCCTGTTAATTCAGCTTCCAGTCTGGATATATGCTGCTCCAGTTCCCCTGTGTTCTATTCTACTGACGCTGCAGAAGCAACAGATTGTACTGTAGGTTTGAACATCTTAGCACAATGATCCCTTCTGAGCAGAGCAATAGGATCTGATCAAATGTCCCCTGACATCTCCTCAACTTCCTAATCCTTCAAATGTTCAGAAATAATCCATGGGAAGGGAAGTTTGTATGCCTTGGAATGCCTAGGTCCACTGCTAGATATGCAACTCTTAACCACATCATATACATGCTACCCCTAGTCAATAGGTTTCTTAATCCCCAGCTGAAATAGAAGAAGTGCTCTCATTCTGTTCATTTTGGTCTTATGTGTGAGTAGGTCCAGATTAGTCATCACAAATTTGTATAGCAGTTTGTATCTCAAAGACATTTGGGCTACCCTGAAATCTGATCTCTTAGCTGGCCAATTTGTTCCAAGTAATTCCTGGGTTATCTCATTATTGGATACATTCTGCTTAATTTGTTCAAAAATCCTGAGCTGCCTAGCCCTATCCAGCTTCTCACACTATCTGGAGTAAATCTCACCATTCTCCCCCTCACAAAAATCTTAGATGTGAATGAGCACTTAGAGTCACCAATATTTTTAGGGATATTAGCCAAGAATTCTCTTACTAACATCTCATTAGCCTTGCCTCTACAGTCAAACAATTTTTCAATTCTGAAAAAATTCACTAACTTCCCCAGTCCAAACTCCTCAAAATCAGACAACATAATTCTCCGTTCATACTAAATTTTCTAAAAATCACCTACTTCTTAAACAACTTTGCAGTTTTAGAATCATGGAAACGAAAATTATAAGGAGTGAAAGAACCTCGTGCAGTGCGGATCTCAGTGCGCTTGAAGTCCTTTAGGTCATCAGGATGCACTCTATTCTCCTCTAAACCTTCTGGTGAAGAATTTTCCCCAGATACATCCTGGTCTGGTAAATCTTCCTCTGATTCTGATTCAGAATGAGTCCTCTTCTTTGGACTCCCAATCTTGACCCCGGTTGGTCTTTGTCTGGTTGGGATTTGTCTGATTGTGGTCTCAACTTTCTGTTTCCCCTTTTTGATGTCATCCCTCTTCTTTTTCTCTTTCTCTGAAAATTTTTCAACTTCATCTGCAGTAGAAAATTCCTCTGAATTTTCTTCTTCATCCTCAGCCTCATACTCACTTTCAGATTTGTCGTTCAACTTTTTTGATTGCTGTTCTCTGTCAGAAGCGGATATATCCTCATCCAGTCCTTCTAACTCTGACTTGTCAGACTCTTCTCTATCAGATTCCTCCTCCGTAGAATGCGAAAAGGGTTTATCCTCATCTGCCGTTTCCTTTGCTGGAGATTTTTGCTGTTCTTCCTCAACTGACTGATTCTGAACTTGATCTGTATCTTTGGCCTATTGATTCTCCCCTGAATCGTTAGGGTTCGGATGTTTCCTAGCAAATAATTGCAAAATGTCTTGAAGATTTGGGGCTTCTCGAAGAACAGCTTCATGCTGCACATTGGGAACAAGAATTTCTGGAACTTCCTATTGTGCGGCTTTTGGTATCCGTGCTTGCTGTTCTAAAACTGGCGGTTCCGGTGGATTATGATTTTCCGGCGGCGGTGGTTGTGGTTGATTTTCCTGATTTTCCTCTGCAAGAGGGTTTTGAACTTCTCCTTTGAACAAGATCATCGCCCAGAGAGGATCTATTTGATACAGTATTTCTGTTTCATGCCTCTCCGGTGATGGCACTGGTGTTGGATTTGTCTGATCGAGGGTTTCGACTTGAGGAACTTCCTCTTGTGGTTGCACAGGAGGATAGGCATGCACTGGGTCAACCATTAGCATTGCAGCCTTCGACGGACCTTCGTCTGCCTTTGTGCTTTGTGTAGTTCGGCTGCCGCAGCCACCACATTCTCGTGTCCCCCTGCCTCTTGCACATGTTCTGGCAGTAGATCCCTTTCCGGCCATAGTTTCTGTGACAAAGATTTTCGAAAAGAAAAACACAAAGAAACTAGGAAAGATTTGGAGAATAGAGAGCAATTAGATTGTGAGAATAAGAGAGTCCTAGTTAGGGTTAAGGAAAAAGAGGGAAATTATGAAAATAAGAGGGAAAATAAAAAGTCTCTGACATTGGTTTTCAAAATACGACCGTTAGGGATTTAAAAATTGTACGAGCGGTTTACCTGTAATTGCCACAAATGGAAGTTCAGTCATATGTATGTTACTTGACCCATCAACTAAAGTATGAGATGCATCTGGGCTAGAATCATACAGGCAAACATTTGCAAATGTAATGAACCAACATTAATTCAATTAACAGTACTGAATACTTCCCAAAATACCTTTTGAAATTCACACCATGAAGTATTCAATCAACTGAACTGTTATCAATGGAAGAAATTTATTTTTAACTGGAATTTCTTTTGAATTTATCTTTTATCGTCAATCCATGTTCCACTTTGCACCTTGTGAGGACCTGACTTATTGAGACTTATTACTGATGCACAAGAAGACCGATCATCATCTGAACAACTCTTATAAAAAAATACAACTTTTAAGTCCTCAGCTTGCTCGACTTTTTCGACAAAGGTAGATGTACGCACTCAAAGACTTATGAGGGTAAAGGTAGCTGCACACACTCAAAGACTTGGTTAACTGGTAGCTTTTACCCTTACAGACTCTGTACCTTAGACATTATTAGTCGTATAAAGTACCGAAGAGTGTAGATACGGACCATAGGTCTATATCAAAATTATGACTCTCAATCAGAATACCTCTTATAATGCAAAGTAGTCAGGACGTATTTCATCATTTTTATACAGTTTATCTTTATGGAATTAGGAGAACAAATTTTGACTGATCTTTTCAGGATGCGTCCTCCTCGGGGTATTTCAGTGATATCTTGCACAGATATGAAGTGATTTGATTAATATGATCACGAATAACACACAAATCACACAACTATATGAAAAATACAAAGAATAAAAACGTTCTGTTTTCTTTTTCATGATGTTGAACCTATTTTGGCTGTATGCAAACGCCAATCTATTTTCTTAGGCCTTCAAACACAGTTTGAACATGAAGTTCAGATTGCAAGTATGAACTTGCTAGTTTTTTGGCAGTGTGTTTGTTCTCCTTTGCGATCGAGCTCACAAAATATTGCAAGAATAATTATGCTCGTCTCTCCTCTTTTCATCTCGACCTACAAGAAGAATATATAGGATATGACTTTGAATTCTTATGCAATACAATAATTAAAGTTATCAAATCCAAGTAGAACAAGAATAAGGCAAGTTAGAATTCTTATATTCCATCAATACAAAACTTACCTAAGTCTGTTAAATCTTGACATGCATAAGTTTTAACCTAATCAAATAATGAAACTTGAATTCAACTAGGATTAGGAAACTTTGAAACCTAGCATGTAACTAAAGTTTTTGTGCCTCAAGAAAGTTACACATGCCCCCAACTTTTCTTCTTTGCCAAGACAAGATATTACTTAAAATTTGCATGCTAAAACTTCATGCAACTAATGACACAATATGACAAATTGTGACACTTGAGGAAAATTAGAAAAATTAGTAATGCCAATCAAATTTTCGTACTAACATGTTCATTGTTGGTGTTCAATTTCGGTATTCTGGGAGGTTTGATTTCATTGTCATGCCTTAAACATATGAGCAATTCTAGGGGAACATGAAAAGGGGACATTATTAGGTGACATTCTCATGTGACACACATTCATTGGGTGATGATTACATGACTACTTTTTCATCATCCAATACAAGTGTGTCACTAAGAATGTCACCTAATAATGTCCCTTTTTCATGTCCTTCTAGAATTTTTCTAAACATATATATGCTAGTTTAGTGCTTTTCTCTCTTATTTCTTGCATGTGGATATTTTATCTGGCTGATCAAAGTTCTAGGGGTTTGCTCAGGAAGCAGGCTATAAATCAAGCACAAACTTTCACTTAATTTTAATTAAAATTTCATAAGAAATTTTTATGAAGTGGAGCTGGGCTGAATTTTCCATTTACCTCTAAATACAGAAGACCTTAGGTGTCAATGACATGAAATTCATGTTTTTAAATGTCTTGTCATGTGGGATCAATGTTGTTCCAATTTTTGCCATTTTACTAAAGTGGTGATTGGAAAGGAAATGAGACTGTGCATTGATATTTTGTGAATCACTGGATCAATCATCTTTTCTTTTTTCTTTTCTTTTCATTTTTTATTTTATTTATTTTATTTTTTTTTTTTTTTGGGAGGGGGTGTGGTCATGAGAATCTTGTTAAGTTTATTAGAGCATGTAAAGATCCTTTTGATGGTGATACCTGCAGAACTTTTACCCGGAGTATCACTGTAAAAGTATTTATCCAACACGTGTCCTAAGTAGTTGGACATACATCTGGTGTTAAATTTTGCTTTTGACATTGCCTGGGCCATGGATTGTTTGCGTGCAAATAGGAATATGCATAGAGATTTAAAACCTAGTATTTAATATCACAGTGACTGTAAGTTATATAAGATTTTATTTGACTACCATTGTTATGTCGTGGCGTTTGGAAAAATCTTATCTTAACTTTCACTGCGATTCTTTTCCCTTTTATTCATGTGCTCTAGGTTGTTCTACTATTAAAACCCAACTTAAGAGAGGAGATCGAAAGAAATATTTATGAGTTTGAATGAATATGAAACTTTGCTATTGGCTATTAATTTCAATTTCCGAAAATCAAATCCAAAAGCTTTCTCATTGGACTCGACCGCGTTTCTCTATTGAATGTAAAGCAAGCAGCACTTCTTTTTATTAAATGAAAAAATTTTGATACGAATCAAACACCACAACTAAAATGGAGAGCTTGCCTCACTACCTAACAAATGCACTCTCTCTTTATGTAATGGAAGCAGACCTCTCTGTTGCACTCAATTTCTCTCAGTCTATTCACTCACTAACTTCTTACACTTTAGCACTTGCTCTCATTCTTGGGTTTCTATCGCATCTCACTCTTAGATTTATCTCACTCATTTCACTTGAACATACCAAATACAATAGGGTTGGCGTATGGTTTATAGTTGAAACTTGAAACTCTACTAACTTAAGCATATTCTAGAAGCAAAATGTAAGTGGAACAAATATAAAATATTATTGCTTCATTCATTTCCTTGTAGCCATGAGTATCTAGAATTAGGGGACATTTTCTCGCTTCATAGATGGATTAGGATTGTGGAGCATTCTATCTTTCAATGGCTTAAGAATCTGGAGATTTCCTCTAAAATTCGGTGATGATCTAACGTGTTATTAAGAGACATTCAGTTCATGATATCATATTTAAACATCGGAAAAAATGCTTTTTAGTACTTTGTAACATAGACAACTCTTTCTTGCTTATATATTCTTAACATATACATATTAAACTCCATTGTCTTACTTAGAACTTGTTTGATGCTCTTTATTTCTAAAAATGTAGAGAATTTATAGTAAGTGGAGAGATAGAATGTGTATTGAGAATGTAAAAAGATAGGAAATATGTGGTTGTAATTGAATAATTATCAAATCAAATGTCAAATCTGTAGTAGGTAAAATTATAAATTTGTAAAATATAAAGTATCAAACAAGCTCTAATTTGACTAATTTTTAAATACAAACATGGGCTTAGAGCTTTTGGGCGGATTTTTTTTTTTTTTTTCTTGGGGGACAAATTGTCTCTTCTTTCCATATTTTCTTCAACAAAATTTACTCTGGATTGCAAGACGTACGTCGGACAACGGGTTGGTCCATTGGCAGATTTAATTCGAATCACATGCCATTTGCATAAGTAATCAGTGGTCCTAAATCATTTTCGATTAGAAAAATGCTACTAGCATAAATAAATAGCCATAAACAAAGACCATTTTGTATTTAGAGAGATCAGAAATGGCATATGCTGCTCTTCTCTCTCTTTCTCAAATCCTAGAACAAACTCTGAATCGTGATCCTTCGTATATGATTCCCCATAAGATACTAAACTTGAATCTCTCCTCGAAAAAGTTAGTTCACTGCAAAAACTACTTGAAAATTCCTCACCAAGATCCAGTAAAACAATGGAGACACTACAAGAAAACAAGGGTTTTACCCACACATGTAAGTGTGGGTAAAGATATGGTTATGTGTGGGTGAAAGCTTTCACCCACACATAATATAAGTGTCAACAAGTGTAGCTATCGATCTGTAGAGGAAAATTTTTACCCACATATTAGTGTATGTGTGGGTAAATCTTGTACATTTACCTACACATATATGTGTAAGTAAATATTG
>CAVNYN010201307.1:0-88503 GCA_963692815.1 Nyctanthes arbor-tristis
ATTGTTTAATTTGAGCTAATGAATATAAATGTATATTCATTAGCTCAAATTAAACAATAAACTATAACCCTCGAATCTATATGTGGATTCTTAAGCATAGAGGAAGTTAAATCACATTTTTAGGGTTGTGTTAGTTACAATTTAAAAATAGAGCTACAACAAATGTGACAGTAAATGCGCTATGAGAACTTTTTAACTCAAGAGAGTGTTTGATTACCAAATATTTTATATGGAAAATGAGTTTTTCTACCTAAATTCCTACTCTTGTGGTGTTTGATTGATATTTTTTTCAGAGAAAATATTTTCCTATTAGAGTGTAGGTTTTTCGTTTTTCAGGTAATTTACACTTTTTCTCGAGAATTTTACTTTCAATCAAACGCTTTACAATTTATTTTCTATAGAAATCAATTACATGTAATTCAATTGATAAGAAAATATTTTCTTTCCAAATAAGTTCCATGCTTGCAATTAAATACACCCTAAATTAATTTTATTGTTAAAGTTAATAACTATTTTAGTTACAACAATCAAAGTGACACTCTTTCATTTACATTTTCATTTAATTTATCGTAGTAATTGTTAACTATGAATTTTCGTAGGAAGTTTCTTGCGCTTCATTGTCATTGGTATAATGGTATCTCATCCCATTAAGGACTCATATTATACAAGGAAAAATGAGCTAAATCATGAGTCAAGGTATTACAAAAACGCTTCACAAATTGGACAGCAAAAGCCATATCTTGAATGCCTTTTGTAAAATGCCAGTGTGTTCTTCAATATGCTTCTTCTCTGCACTGTATGGGGGCTTTGACTCTAAACTGGCGGTAGATCTGGATCTTTCAATATTATAGAGATTTGAAGAGAGAAAAAGCGGAACAGCTGCAAGAGCATATATTGGGTTGTGGTAACCTCTTGCGTGCTCAAGGAGCACGTATATTGTATCAGCTGATAAGTCGTTAACCGATTTTGCGGAACAGCTGCATGGACGATTTTCTTACCCAGGTTCCCGTCATGCAAAAAGTTTCTAAGATCATCCACTTGTGACTTGTACCACTTGGCAGTAGAGGGGACCGCATAAATTGATTTCTCGTAACCAACAGCTTAGAAAATTTTTGTTCCATCACAAGGTACTACAGCCGCCAAAAACTGTTTAAAAAGAATGAAATCAGAAGCAATTATGGCAGCTGATATAAGATTCTGCAGATGGCTGGTAAGATTGAAAAAAGAATCCATAGAAAACCTTTTCATAAGGAATATTGCATATATTTGGGTTCCAAAACTGACAATATGCTAGGAATCTACAAGCATATGCTCTTCCGATCTCAGATGTATCTATAATGCAGTTGCAAAATGAAAGTGCGAATGCCTATCCAAGCAGATTCGTCATCAAAATGCTGCATAAAGCATGCTTCCTGCGAATCCAACTTCGGCAGTCTAAAGTAATTATCAAGGCATAGCCATTGCCCCTGAGATGCATGGAGCTAAGTATCTGGTGTACCTGCTGCAAGGTCCTGTGAAACCCGACTATCAAAATCAGCAGTTAATATAAGCTAATATGTAGCATGCTCCACTGGCTCCTTTGCAGTTTCTAGATCATTGCTAATATGGATAGCTTGATCTTCTACTCCAATAATATCAAAACTTTCGTCAACAGAAAGATATAGAGGGAGTAATTCTACTAGTCCGAATTGAGCAGCCAATTGAGACAATCACTACCACAACTTCTATCTCCTCTTTTTCTTCAGAAGTGAAGCAGCTTGCAAAACCAATCTATCAACTTCATCGAAATCCGGCAACTCCAAGTCTTGTCCAGCTGATTTCTCTTTTCTGGAGTCAGCAGAAATTTGACGCAGATGTTCTTCGAAATCTTCTTCTTCTGCATGACTATGAACTGGAAACTTTTCAAAAACGTCCAAGTAAAGGGGTTTTTCTGACTTTTCCTCATCCTCTGTGTCTGATTCCGTCTCAAAAATATCCGACAGAGATTCAGAATCTGAAACCATATCCGAATCCATCGTTGAATCACCATCATCGGGAACCTCACTTTTAGCTAGTATCTCCTTTAGCCTATCAGACCCCTCAAATTGCTGGTTTCCAAGAAATCCAGAATCGAGATTATCAGCATTGGATGATTGTTTTTCTTCGGTTGCACCAGTTTCACTCCCAGCCTGAGCCTGAAGCAGCTGAAGTTCTTCCTCAAGTCTTGGGATATATTTCCTTACAGCCCTTAAAGCATCCCTATATGTGGATTTGTCCAAAGCCTGTTTACAAGGGAATAACAAAGAGGAAAGGCCCATTAACAGGCATCAGCTTACTTGACTATAGCAAGAATCAAGACAGAGCAAAACTGATGATTAAACCTCTTCCACACTTAGTGTGGAAATGAACAATTAAAGTTTTTTTTTTTTAAATACCACTCAAACAAGTAATTAGAACAAAGTAGGAAAAAATGGCAAAACCTTCTTCCTAGAAAGAGTTGACCTGGGAGACATTATCTCAGTTGGAGGCTGAGAGTAATTCTTCCCACGGTACATGATAATTGTGTTGTCTTCCTGAATATCAAGCACAATCCCGCCACTGAGTCTTGCCAGCTCAACAGCAATCTCCTTCACCTCTTCTGCTGAGAACGTCTTCACAATAACTTTCAGGGTCTGGTGCTTCTTCCAATGCAAGTGCATGTTCAATATCACACCCTGGTATATTCCCCGTCTTCCAACCGGGACATAATTCTTGCACTTTTCGCCCATCTTCAGAAAATAGAAGTGCTCTTCGGGGGTCAATATCTCAGGGTCATGAGTAGTCTCAGATGACTCCTTAGGCTGAATTTTCTTAAGTGCTTCAAGAAGCCTTTCCTCTTTTCTCCGAGCCTAATTGAAGATGACAACGACCACAGATGAATTGCAATTATAAATTGTAGTCAACAGATATGCCAGGAATACTCACAATTGTCAATTTATCTTTTCATCAGTAGAAAATAATAAACATGCTATTGCTTGTTTTGAAGGTATATTTTTACTCAAAAAGCAACAAAAAATCTGTCACTTCTATCTTTTTTCATTGTCTAAAATTCAACCTAGCTTGTAGCGGCAAAATTATTTATCTTAATTTTCACCCACAAGATGCATTGGATAGTTGCTCCATACATAAAGATCTAATTTTGTTAATATAGATTTCTTTACACAATGAAGCTCATAATTACTAGCAAGAACCAAAAAACATGGAAATGATGCCAGTAAAGAAAAAGAAAGAACACATCAGCACATCAATCCATTTCTTGTTTGTCATCTGTAAAACTATAAATAAAGATACATATAAGTTGAATAAGAACTAAGATTTCTACCTTTCTGAACAAGAACTAAAAAGTCAGTTCTTGTGGATCAGATACAAATTACAGAATTATAACACACGGATTCAATGAACATGGAGGACCAGTAGAACATAAACCAAAAGTGTAAGAAAATATGGTATCTAATTTGCAAGCCCCAAAGTACTACAAGTTACCAGTGGACCCTCTTTCGACTAATGAATTCAAACTTATGGCTAAGCATTCGAGATCGGAAAGAACATAAGCCAAAGTGGTACAACAATAAGATACTTAGGGCCAGTTCTCTTTATGTTTCATTTTTGAATTCATTTTCAATTTTGTGTTCCCAGAGTAATTTTAAGGAAAAGAAGAAAAGGAAGAATTACTTTTCCTTGATGTCAGCATTTTCAATTATTTATTTTCTTCACAAAACTTTTCCTTGTTTTCAAAATATGTTTTTAGGAATATGAATATAAATAGGTTTTCAGTCCTTTGAAAGACTAAAAATTAAAAATCTGAAATGACAAAGAGAACAGGCCCTCACCTTCCCCAGTTTGTAAAGGATTTTCTCTTCCGGGGTCATTCTCTCGTATTCTTTCTTCTTCTTATACCTGAAGAACTTCAACCACCTCACAACCGCTCTCTTTCCCTTCAGCTTCTTCCTCTTCTTCGTTTTCACTTTGCTCGATCCATCACTCAAATCAGAACTTGTTCCACTCTGTTCTACAACTGGCTCCACGTTCCTCAAAATCCGACCCGAATGAAACCACAAAACCCCTCCAAGATTAAACCCATGAGCTCCCATTTCAGACCGCACACGAGGCCCAATAGCAGCAACCGGTGTGACCCGACCCAGAATCTTGCACATACACAAATGGCAGAAACTACTCCATTATTAGCTTACTCATTCATACTTCTAAAATTATGCATATCAAATACCGTAAAGCAGAAAGATTCAACCTTTTCAACTGTAATTTGAATAAGCACACACAACCAAAACCATTCCCTTACATATAGAAATCACATTCTTGTAGCAATTGAGGGAGAAAATAATAATACCTGGGTTTTTTAACCACTGAACGTGATTGAGAACAGCGGGGCATAAAGTTCCAAGAATTAGTGAATACATATTTGAGCTGCTGTGATTTAGATGCTAAATCTTTCACCACCATCTTTACCTCAAATGTTCCGTTCTGCACTCGCACTGCGCAAAGTGCAAATTTGCAGTGAAGAATATGAAGCTGCGTATCTGAGCTTTGGGCTTCACGAGTTGGACTTTGACCCAATAATCAAACCCAATAATGAGTCTCTGGCCCAACCAAACTGTTCGACGGGTTTGGTAAACTTTAAGCTTCGTTTTTCTTTACGAATATATCAATCAATTACATTTTTTTTTATTTGACGGGTCAATCAATTACATTTACGTATATATCTTTTTATAAACAAATTATTTTTCATATTTTCTTATAATAATCTGTCTATAGATGCTTTTCAATTTTGTTCTTAAATCAATTTCCAATATATACATCAATGTTCATATATTCAAGAATTTGATCATATTGGATTAGGTTTTTGAATTT
The DNA here is from genome assembly GCA_963692815.1 of Nyctanthes arbor-tristis. Taxonomy (NCBI): domain Eukaryota; kingdom Viridiplantae; phylum Streptophyta; class Magnoliopsida; order Lamiales; family Oleaceae; genus Nyctanthes; species Nyctanthes arbor-tristis. Next base: position 4,885 of record CAVNYN010201307.1, read on the forward strand.
TTAGCTACTTCAAATTGTCAAATGAAAGAATGAAATGTATTCTTAAATTTGTTTCGTCAAAATAAATTTGAAATTGACATTGATATCATAACATCTTATCTAAAAAAAGTATAAAATCATGAAGTATACCTATTTTAAAAGGCAATTAATGGGTGCAATGCCGCCGACCCTGTGATTTCTAAGGCTTGAAGTGACCTTTGAAAAATAGGCCTTCAAACATAGCGGCAAATAATTACCTTTTTTTCATGAAACAAAACATTCTAGCTTTAGAAGTAAATCCCACTAAACTACACTTGTACGCTTAATATGAAAAGTAGAGGCAAGCGGAGTTAAATGCCGAGCCAAAGTGAAAACCAAAACAATATGTATATATTATCACCAAAATGTATTACAATGTGTCAATAAGTTAAATCTTTTGTTTTTTAAATTTAAAAGTTAACCAATATAATGGCAATTTTATTGAAAAGTTAACGGCAATATTAACAGAATCCGTCAAAAGAACCTATCGTGCGAATTTATAAAAAGTTGGGAACTAAGAGGTAAAAAAAAAGGTTAAGACCCAGCTAATTCTTAACTCAAAGGTTGGGAGACGATTTGTGAAATTAACCAATTAATAAATTAAATAAAACTGAAAATTACCAATTAAACAAACATCCAGTCACAGATAAGAATTTTTTGTGTCTCAATGTCTCACGTCTGAGTTTCTACCCAAAAAAATTAAAAGGTAGCAAAAAATTTGATTTCAAAATCAAACCAATCATTCTACTGTGATTGGTTTACATATACGGTTCACTTAAATATGTTCCAACCCCCACACATGTATACGCTTTATTTACATGTCCTATAATTTAACAAACAAGAAACAAAAAATAAAAATAAAAACTAAACTTCAACTTGGTTTTCAGTTTTTCTAAGAGATCGGAAGAGCGTATGAAAATTGAAATCATCATATTCGTCCTCCCATTATTATGTACGGCTGCGGATTAAGGATACTCTTCTTGCCAAATGCCTATTGAGAATTACGAATTTAGGAATTAGGATTTAGGGTTAGGATTTAGAAATAGGAAGAACCTACCCTTGCTTGCTTTTCTCGACGCCAGGTGTGTGGTGTAGTGGTCGGAACAAGCGGGGCTGGCTGGACGGGACAACGGGTCACTAGTGAGGAGACGTTTAACTAACTTCTTCTGTTCTCCACTCTTCAAGACGTTCTTATGCCTTTTCAGCCTTTCATCCGTTTGTTGTTTGTTATCTTTTCTATTATTCACTCTTCAAGACGTTCTTATGCCTTTTCAACCTTCTGTTCGTTCGTTCGTTCTTTTTTTTTCTTTTCTTTTCCTTTTTTTTTTTTTTTTGCATTCTTATGTTTTTCTCTTTCCTTTCTTTTTCTTAAATACCGGATTTGATTTTAGACTTTGGAATTGATCATGAATAGTTAAATTTTTTAAAGAAACAGATCGGGCTCCAAACCAATTACAGGGGTCACGTGTAAAATACACGTAGCCCCCCGTAATTGGTGGTTGAGATCGGAAGAGCACACGTAACCTCTGTAATTGTTAATCAGGCTCTAAATTCAGAACTCTATATGTTTCTATAACCGGACGCTTGAATAGTCAGGCTGAATCTATTTATTGTGTTTTGGGCCGCTAACCTAGTTTTTCTGGGCCCTCAAATTCCCAACATGGCCTTCTGGGCTAACTTATGGGCCCCTAGGCAACCACCTCACAGGCCTTACAACTGAGCCGGCCAACGCAGTCTTGATTTTCAAATGAGAGGAATGAATTTGCCGCGGAGTAGAAGGTAATTAACAGCCAATATCCTCATGCTATACAATTAATTAATCAAATAACTAGATTGTTGAGAAATGTAGTAGAACACCTTTTTAAAAAGAAAAAAAAAATCGCAGAAGACATAAAACAAATATTGCAAACATTAATTAATTAATATAATAATATGATGTAGAAAAATGAATCTTCAACCAAATTACAAAGTCTAAATCAAAATAATAGAAAATTTTCAAAAAACTCCTAGAAGATTTGCAACAAAGCTTTCCGCCACACGTAGTGTGTATAAATACACGTCACGTGTATTTTATAAATGTCACGTGTATTTAAAATACACATTGCATATATTTATACACGCCACATGGGGTGAAAAGTTCAATTAGAAAACTTATAAGAGGTTTTAGAGGGACTCAAAATCAAATAGTACAATTAAAAGACCCAATTTATATGAGAAATTCCCAAAACCTAACAAGGACAATTGAAAGAGGGATGCATCATATGCTGAAATGTTGCATCCAAATCTGTTATCAACTCAAAGCAGCAAATCCCCCACCTTTCATCATCTGTTTGAATTCTATGTAATTCACCATTCCATCCCCGTCAACATCCACTTTCCTTATCATCATTTTGCAATCTTCTAACGTTCTTCCTTGCTTCAATCCTAGGGACGCCAAAACCGATCTCAATTCCTCCACCGTGATGTATCCGTCCCCGTTTTGATCGAATACTGCAAAGGCTTCTTGCATGTCCTCCTCGCCATCCTCATCCTTTTCTTCCATAATAATCGTTTGGTACAATGCTCCGAATTCGTCGATATCAACGAATCCATCGCCGTTTACGTCGATCTTCTCCACCATTTGCATTAACTCCTTCTCCGGAATCTGGATTCCAAGATTTACCAATGAGTCACTGAGTTCTTTACGCGAGATTATCCCATCCCCATTGCGATCAAACATCTGGAAAACCCGACGAAGCTCCGCCGGATCCATCTTATAGAGCGATTGGGAACCGAAACGATGAAAGGGGAGTTATATTGTTCTTATTGTTAGATGGCAGAAAGGAAGATAATGTATGCAGAATATGAACTCATTGGGGTCTAAAAATGATTGGCTAATGTTTGACTTGCATGAGAAAATTATGTGGAGATCGGAAGAGCGTCGTGTAAATCAGGGACATTCAATGAAATTAGGTAAATTTTACAAATCTGAAATAGTTGTGAATGAAATAGAGTCCAGTATGAAATATTCTCTCTTGCCAATGGTTAACCATTTTATCATTGCTAGATTTCTAGTCTCGATCCATAATTTCACTAGATACACACATTGAGCTCACATGTGAGCTATGTAACGCTGGAACGCATAACAAGAGATCAATTTTTATTAGCTTTACTAGAAGCCTTCAAATTTTTGAGTTCTAAAGCTAAGTAGCTTCGTCAATGTCGCAAGGCAAAGAGATGGCAGAATTTCAGTTAGTTAAATCAAATTATTTTCTAAATTAAAATTCATGTAATCCAACCATGTGCCCGACGAGATCACAGAAGGCAAAATTCCGCCGGGCGAGTAAGTTGGAAAATATTTTTCAGTTAATTTCGCAAACGAAGAAATTGCCTCAAAACATTCACCCATTTCTGAGCAGTTTAGGGACAGAGTGCGTTTGCTAGATCGGAAGAGCGTTTCAATTGAAACAAAATACAAAATCATCTCCAATTTACCTCAATTGAGTGAACTTCCGAGTTTCTAACAGTACATCTCCTATAACTAACTTTTGTTTTGGTTTGTTTTTGGGGGTGGGGGGTGACAGTAGAAGAAATGTGCCAGTAGGAGAAAGGGCCTGAAAGTTGAGAAGCAACCAAAATCAGGAGAGTGATACTGGCAAATTCTTATCGCAAGTTTGAATAGTATCATTGCCTGGATCGTAGATTATACCGGAATCCAGTCAACAAGCTGAACTTGCTCGTCAAAATTCACTGTCTTCTACCAAACCAATAATCCAATTCCGAGAAAAGACGAAAATAAACACACAATAACGAGATATGGGATGAGAACTTACAGCTTGCGCGCTGCTTGGGTTTCCGAAGACGGAAGTGAGCGATCCATGATACATGCAGATGGGAAAGGTTGAAGAGAATTAGGGTTCTCCTGGACCGGACTTCAAAAGCAATGCGCTCGGAATTGGGCCCAATTCATATGTTTTCTCCAAAATCCCCAGGCCCTCGCTACTTTTCACTACCTCACAGTTGATATGCCCTACTACTAGTTCTTCTACTAGTAATACGCCTCGGTGGTATTTAACGGATTATGTGACGTACTTTCATTAAACACATTGGGCTAATGCATTCAATGAGAATCTATCACATAATTTATTTAGACACGTATGGTGTCCAGGTCATTTAATGTATCCAGTTAGAACCTGCCACTTAATGTATCCAGCGAGAGTCGGTCACATAATCTATTAGACACTATACATAGTTTCCAATAGACTCCATAGAATATGTAGCCCTACTACTGATAATAAATTTTGCAATTCCATCATATTTGAATATATTTGACTCCAAATAATGAAAACCGTCAATATATAGAGGAGTAATTACATGTAACGTCTCTACCCTTTAATTTTACTTATGAGCATCCTCAACATTTCAAAAGCATTGCACCTAAGGCCCCTGAGCGGAAACCTATTCTTCCGTTAAATTTAGGGTTATTATGGTAAAATATAAAGAAAATATTTTAATGTAAAAAGAAAAAGAGAGACCCCTAAAGGCTGCCAGAAACAGTAACCAAAAAAGGGGTGGAGTCTCCCCATGTACTGCAGGAAATACCAGTCCAGCAAAAAAGGGAATATTAAAATATTTAGTTTTTTATATTTTACTATAAAACCCTCAAATTTATAGAAAAATAAACGGTTTCCGTCACAAAAACCATAAGTGTAATACTTTTAAAAAGTTGAAGACGCCTAGAAGTAAAATTAAAGTGTTGCCATTTCCGACAGCTCATGGAAGAGACTTCCTCCCAAAGGCTGCCGGAAATGGCTGTCCAGCCAAAAGGGGAACATTAAAATATTTAATTTTTTTATATTTTACTATAATACTTGAAAAAAAAAATAAACGATTTTCGTCCCAAGGATATTAAGTGTAATGCTTTTAATATGTTGAGGACGCCCAGAAGTAAAATTAAAAGTTAGGGACCTTAAGTGTAATTAACCCATATATAGATGATAAAAATCACACGAGACTAAAGTTTGAAAGGTAAATCATCACTATGGTTTTGTTAGATATCATGTGTTTTCTATGACGTGTGGTGTTTTTGTATTGTATGTGTATGCTTTCTATTCCTATTTAAAAAGAAAAAAGAAAAAAAGGGTAAATTGTCAAATCACATGATGCTCAACTTTAAGTCACCTGAGGTTCTGTGTGACATCAATTTGAAATTTGAGTTAATTACACTTAATGCCCTCAACCTTTATAGTAATTGTAGATCACATCTTGAATTTTTAATTTTTCTTCTGGGCATCTCTAACCTTTTAAGAGTATTACACCTAATGTTTTTAGTGACGGAAACCGTCTATTTCTACCTTTAAGTTAGAGGTATTTTGGTAAAATACAAAAAACTAAATATTTTAGTGTTTAAAAAAAAGTGGGGGTAGACTCCCCCTCTGTGCTGTAGAAATACACGGGTTCCGTCACTAGGGACGTTAGGTATAACACTCTTAGAAGTTGAGGACGCTCAGAAGGAAAATTAAAGGTTGGGAACGTAATATATAATTACTTAGAAGATTGGAGACGTTAGATGTAATTAACTCTCTAAATTTTTGGCCACAAAAGCTTTCAAATTTAAATAGATTGAAAATCCAAAACTTTGATTTTGAAAATAGAAGACTCGAAAATCACAATCGGAAAATGATTGGATATGGAAATATGTGTTCTTCCTTAAAATTTTCTAGCGTTACTATTTACCAAAGATTAATTAAGAAATACTTAGACTAGACTAGATGACAAAATAATCTAAACTTCTATGGGAATCATAGAGATGCTTTCTGTTAGGCTTGAATTCAAATTTTAAGTGGACAGGGGACTCAAAACTTCAATTGCAAAAGTTCGAGAACCAAAATCAGATGCTCCAAAAGGTAGGAGCCCATTGATAATTTTTCTTTCCTTTTTCCATTTTTTTTAAAAATAAAAAATACCGTAAATATTTCAAAAACAAAAGATACTCCCCACCTCCGGCTTGGTTCTGTGTGTACAGCGATGGCGATTACCTCACTGCAAAAATTGGCCTCCCAGTTTACAAGAAGTCCTCCATTCGCCCTCGCCTCTTGTGTCGTAATTGCCAGATTCTCTGCCTCTTCCGCCGCCACTTCAGCCAAGGTCACGGATCGACTCGTTAAGCTTATCTGCAGTGGATCCGGACGGCATCAAGCGCCAGCTTGTGGGGCTTTCGGGCCAGACCCTTTTGAAGGCCTTGACTAATCAGGGTTTAATTGATCCTGATTCCCACCGCCTTGAAGAGATCGACGCGTGCTCGGCTGAATGCGAGGTCCATATCGCCCAGGAGATGGCTTGAGAAGCTGCCTCCTCCCTCGTATGACGAACAGTATGTTTTGAGGAGGAGTTCTCGTTCAAGGGTCTTGAATAAGCACTCGAGGCTTGGGTGCCAGGTGATTCTCACTCCGGAGCTGCAGGGCATGGTGGTCGCCGTGCCTGAACCCAAGCCGTGGGACATCCCGTAATATCTCTGGCCGTATGGAAAATGGGCGATCAGTTTTAAGGTTCTGTTTTTTCTGAATAATATGGACAAAATGTTTTCTGTACTTGACCGTGATGATGACGATGAATATTTTGATTTCTAATTTTGTTGCTGCTGCAAAATCTGTGTATTGCTGGCTGAAGCTTGATAACTTGGATTATTCTTGATATGTTATGGGCTGCCTTTTTTCCCCCTCTTTTTTCCTCATGTTGTGCTTCGTACTAGCAGCAATGCACATTTGGGGGAATGTTGAATTTCGTTCTAGGTGATTTTGTTGGCCACAATTCATTAATGGGTTGCATAAAAAGATATCATTATTTTCTTTGATGATGGGGTTTTTGAATATGCATGTTTGTATTAACCTGTAAAAGGCAAAACTTTGGGCAGTGACTAGGGGCTTTCTTATTCTTGTACTCCATATTAGTTCTTGGATGCAAATTTTTGTACGAGCATCTTGATATGCATCTGCAGAGTAGCAAGCATCTTGATAGATCATAATACATATCGAACTGTTAGTATGAAACTGTACAAAGCCAAAAGTGAGTAGTTGCTAGGTTTCTGCTGTCATCCAAATTAGTTATTGGATGCAAATTGTTGTGCAAGAATCTCGATAAGCATAGCTTTAGTTTACTTCAGGAACTCTATTCAAAAGCATTGAATTTAGGGCCTAAGTGAAAAATGGTTTGCCAGACTCCAGAGTTGGCCAATGTAGTTGATGGAGCGCTAAAGTATGTTGCTCAGTCTAATTCGTAAGTTGTGTTTTTTATACCAAGTGTGAATATCTCTTTTTGGTTTGTTCTTTACTTCCAATGGTGCCTGTAACTACTGTCATTAGGATTGTTTGGGGAGCATATTTCTATGCGATCTCAAGCTTTGGTATGTCTTAAACATTTCTCCATTGCTCTCCAATTCGCATGGGACTTGTTGGCTAGCTTACCATGTTGATTATCCTTGATTCAAAGAGATTCTTACAAAGTGGCCACCAGATATAAGTTTATACTCCTAGAGACATTCTTGAGTTGATTTCCAAAGCTTTTGTTTCCAATGTCAGGCACATGCACGTGGATTTGTGCATTTATGTGCATAATATATGGATTTTGTATGAGATCCTTACCTTCATCTGTTAAGAGACTTTTTTCCAAACATTATATTGGGACTACTGGCAATTGGTTATGTTTTAAGGCTTTAGCTGCATCTTCATTAAACCTATTGACATTTAGCTTACGACATTGTGTCCATTGTTTGCCACTTGAGCACAGAAACTCGTATGTCCTGAGAACGCTTGCCTGCTTTTGTTATAGTCTTCCCTGCGGACCCACCTAAACCCCTACAGCCAAAATGGTTTCTTCTCAACTTGATAACTGTCCCATGTTAGATCTGGGTTCTCCCGTTGATTGGTTACTTATTCAGAACTATGTCTGATGTTCTGCAAGTACCTTTTTTTCCCTGCATTAACCCAATGGTCTTGTAGTTTCTGTAGTTGTATGAGTCCTTCTATCTGCCTTTCTATCATAATCTATTATTATTGACTTGATGGGAAAAGCTGGGAAGATCTGGTCTTTGCCTCTGTGAGCTAATGGGACTCATTATCAGCCTGTTAATTTTTTCCTCAGACATGTACCGTACAGGAATAATAAAAAAAGTCTTTTATTCTCAATAGATTTGGGGTTATTTCCATGAATCCTTTTCTACTGTTCACGCAGTTCTTGCTAGATGCTGTACTAGTACATTTTAAAACTAGATCATTGGGAACATGCTATGATAGTTCCGGGGTACCCCTCTTTGCTTCGAGAGTTACCATTGTTACAGTGATTTTTTCCCCGTGCTTGGCTATTTCCTTTTGATGCAGCATTAATAAGATCTGGTCTTTCGTGATACAAAAGCTCTCTCTGCCAGTAAAGAAGGACAACGCCAGCTTTGGTCAGCCTCAGCCAGACTTTTGATAAATACGCACTCACAAATCTTCGTTTGTTCTTTTGTGGGCTGGCTATGGGCCACTTAGCTCGAAGAGATATAGATCTGAAAAGAATGAATCAGGTTTATTCTACTACAAAAGAATAAATCTTGCTCTATCATAACGTTATATATGAAGGGAAGCCTTCGTGACCCGAAATAACACCTCGGGCATGTGTCATACGTAAGATTCTGTTGCCGTAGAGGGTTTTATTTTATATAATACACGGGCAATTTGGTATTATTTCTGGTTAATATGCCCGTTTCTAGTGAACTTATGTCCCTCTGTCGAGTTTCTATTCTACCTAAGCTGATTGAATTGTCACGCTAGATTTTCTTATTCATATTTATGCTAAAGCTTCGGTTTAGATGTTAGAATGTTTCATGTTTCTGACTTTCTATTACTATTATTACGTAATTATCATGTTAAGCATCTTCCACTTATGGGAAATCCTACGGCTTTTTTTCTCCATTTCATCTAAATTCTTCAAAGCTAGAGGCCGGATGACAACAAATTTTACATTGCAATTCACATCACATTACAAGAACGAGATGATAAACGGCAGTCAGGTTATAATAATTCCATCAAAAATGCAATTTCACCATAACATAGCATGAACGTCCTGTTGATTCTTATTTTCTCTTTAACAACATTCAATTCCAGCTCCTCCATATTCCCTATTGCAATAAGCAACACAACAATATCCATTGGACATGGCATTTTCTTTTGAAGATACGCGTTTCCCTCTCAAGCCTGTGAGCTTCCTGAAGCAAACCCAGCATTTTTGTCCTTGCTCAAGGTTGAAGATGTAAATCAAGTTGCACTCACCATGTTCCTACCACAGAACAATTTTAAAAATAAAAAATTAAAAACATACAGATTTATGTGGAACGGAATACCACCAAATTTCTTCATGCTGGATGTGGGTAAATATGCGATGCACCCTAAGTTTTCCTCTCTCAATTTGTTTCGGACACTAATTTGGCTTCTTTCAGTAAAGAGGTCTATTCTAAGATTATTATTATTAGATATATGAGTTATTCTCTTAAGTAAACCCTCTTTGTTTCCGTAAAGTCCGATGTATCAAGTTCATTAATTACTGAATCCTCGTTTCATAGGCACTGTATTTTCCCAATTATGGGCATAGTTCTTGGAGCCATGCCCATTAGTTATATAAGACATAATTGGGCAACGTATATTCATATATTTGTTTCTTCTTCATTATTATTTATTTTTTTGGTGCATCTTTATATATCCACCAGTTATATTTACCTGTTTTTATACATAATATTGATGTCAACTCATTGTTCAACTTCACACTGGTTAGATTTTTGTGAATTGTTCTTCCCGTGAAACGCACGGATGAAGGACAACTTGCTAAGTATGTTCTTATAGTCCAGTGTTTGTTCAATATACTACCAAATCTGCCAAAGCCAGTATAAAATTTCTGTGAAGGACCTTAAAGTCCAGTAAATCCTACTCATGGTAGCTATACTTTTATTTTACTGTCAATGTAATAATAATCCCCCTGCAATTCTCAACTTATGTTAATAGAGAACAAGGAAAGGATGGTGCATGTATCTATTATATGTTGGTGTGATTATTTCAATTAAAATATTAGAAACATGTAAAGATAGAACTTATGCATCGCAGTTGCATTCTTTATAAAGCACCTAAAGTTTGTACTTTTGTTAGTATAAAAAGATAACTTACACGGAATACGGTGCTGGATTAACCTCCAGAGGATTACCCAAAACCATGTTAGCAATCATTTCAGCAGTTCCCAAAGCCTGATGAAAAATGAAATTCTTTTTACAAAAGCTTTTTAGAAGAACTAAAAATAATAAGAAAGCAAAAACTATTTTAGTATGGACAAAAAAAAAAAAAACACTCCAAGGAGACCAAAAACAGTTTGATAACATATTGCTTCTTTTATAAGGTAGAATGCATTGTGTTGAAAGTACTCAAGAACAAGCACATTATCCGGAGAGGGGGAAAAAGGAAATCATCAATGAGAGTCCTTCTCCTTCATGTCCAGCAGCAAGGAACATGTTTGATACTGTAGGAACTTGTCCAATCACTGGCTTCCCATCAGGCACTAGACCAAAATAAAATATCATAAAGATTAGTCCATGACAAATTTTGATACCCACTTTAAATGAAATCATAGCGAAGTTTTCTTGGCAAACTTACTGTACAGTCTCAGTCCAACTCTCACTTCTCTGGTTTTGCTGAACTCTCCGAGAGACATCTGTTTTAATTTAGAAAAGAACTCCCCAGCCCTTTCCCATATCTGAGTGATAATAGATTCATCTACATCTGTGTTGAATCCCACAAGCTGGCAGCTGCGACCTGCAAGAGCAGATATAACATTAAGTAGAGGTCAGGCGTATAACAACATGGGCCTATTCTTTTTCTTGTATCCCCTCAAGTATGGTTGGGAATTAATATACTATAATCAATTCTAAGTAATAAAAGAATAAAAACAATTGGTGGATAATTGTGTAGTATTGGTGTGTCCCATGAATTGGGGGGATAAAAGGTAGGTTAGACCTGTTTGTAAAATAAAGAGGGGCTCAACTTGATGCAAGACAGTGCAACTCATGGTCACCTACAGTAACAGATTCATATAATAATAAACTAGTATAATTGAAACTTTGATTATGCAACAGTGGATGTAACAAACACATAAGCTGCAAACAATAAGGTCGAGTTGGTGGAATGATGTAGCATAAATTTGGATCCTCGTGATAACGGATGGCAAGGTGGATGTAACAAGATGAGAACTTGAATTTTGAGTGAAGTTGATGGCCCATTAGCTAAATGTTCATCACGGCCATGACTTTACAAAAATTATGGCATTCACAATTTCACATATGAATGGACCCTGTCCAAACCGGAAAGCATTTTGGGATTTAATAGTCAATTCGTAAACCAATTAATAACAAGCTGTACATCTATCAGTTTACAACAATTCTTTGTCTCTTCAATCATGAATTCATGATCCACTAGAAATGATCTATAGACACTTCTTTAGGTTTCCATGAAATTAGAATTTATCTTTTCCTGGCAATTAAATCTTTCTTACTTCCGGTAGGTCTCGGAGTTCTTTTCTATTGATTTGAAGATCACGCTTTACCTTGGACTTATCCTATTTTAACTTTTCCTCATTACAATACGCTGAAGAGCCCACAAATAGGCCAGACTATTTCAAAAAGAAGAATGATTGAATCCAGAAAGTTCTCTCATCTCGGATTTTAGTTTAAACTACTAAAATCAGTAAATCACCAAATGCTTTTTTTGATCTCCACAGTTATACCTCTTTAAATCTTTCCAGTTATGTTTAAACTAGTCAAATGTTTTCGATAAACTGTTTTCTGGAATCACTTCGGCGTGACGTTGCTTCTCCTATATGCCTTTCAATAAAACATCATTGGAAGTCAAAAATAGAAGGAAAGAAATTTGAAGTATGAGCTGATAAGCGTTATAGCACACACATAGCTTCTCACTTCATGTGTTCACACTCGCTTTAAATTGTCTTGATATGCTACCTTGTGGAATATGATATTAGTAAAGATATAGCTCCTCAGTTCATTTTATACGTGCTTACATCCTCAGTGCATTTTATATTTTTACAATACATCAGAAAAGGACCGGGAACAAAGACTATTACCAACTAGTACAAATCTAGGCTTTATTCTAAAAGCAGGATACTTTATCTGTTTGCGAGAATATCCAAGACAATCTACAGACCTTTTTGCAATTGCTATCAAGAAATTTGATCCAAGTCATAGTGACGAGCATAATAATTCATGTAAATATCATAGTAACAACAAATCTTCAGATAGTTCAACGCCATTGGGTCATACTGCAGGTGCTTCCTTCACCATCTTATATAAACATAAATCTATATTGCGCATCTCATGCATCTGCTAGAAAGAGATAAAGAAAGCAAGAAAAAAGCAACACAAAGAGTCCAAAAGTTACCAAGAACCAGCCTCCCCGATGTGTCCATGGTGGCTGTCATCGAAACAGATGCGATGCGTGCGTCGTACCCAGACCCTGCATTGGTGGTAGACGAGCTTAGGGGTGGAGATTTATGATTGATATATCCCACCTCCATGAGGCCATGGTTAAGATTAAAAGGATTGAAATTCTCAATAACAAGCAGATGTCCCTGCCAGAAAATAAAAGTATTTGGCTTCTTTGTTTAGAGATAGCTAAAAGCTAGCAGAGGAAGTCACACGCAAATTTCAGAGTAATCTGAGATTACTAAAAGGCGGAATTCCAACAAACCTCCAAAGGGCCCAACTCTTCAAGGGTTGAAGAAATTTTAGCACTCAAAGCATTCCGTGGCCTTTCATGTCAGACTTTGATATTCAATTTCTCCTTTCTTTTGAGAATAGCGATAGTAAAAAAGGGATTTCAGAACAAGAAATAAACAACTACTTGTATACTAATCCAATGCGCAATTTCACAGGGATCAGCGAATGCATTTCAAGTTTAACATAAATATGGAATTGGGAAATGATTAGTAATCTAAAACCTTTTCTCTAATCAAGGGTGGAGAAAAAGAGAAGTGAAGGAAGTGGCACTTTCCTTGTTTCTTTTGGAAATTGAGAATTGGGATATATACGTATACATCATCTCTATTAAATCCATGTCAGAATTGCAGAAATAAAAACCCCCTAATCCCCCCCACCCCCCCCCCCAAAAAAAAAAGAAAAGAAAAATCCTGCAAAATCACATCCTTTCATATTACTTACTTCCATATCCTTTCGGACCTCATAGAACCCAAAGAAATGACAACCAAGATACTGAAATAATTCAAATCAAGAAGAATCACAAGTCACAACTCAAACATAAAATTCTAACCTTTCGCGGCTTTATTGGAAAATCTAATTCAACTTCTGAATGGTTAATCAGGTCATGCAACACTGAACCACTCCAACAACCTGTGGCAACAATTAATGCTTTCTTACTGTACAACATGTTCTTGGAAGTCTGAACTGCCAAAACATTCCCACTGCTCTCTGATCTGAACAAAGACATGTAAAGAGCATTAACATAATAATATCAAAGTAAAGCAGCACCACAAGTATTCTAATAAGAAGTTTTTGCTTTGAGTAATGCTATATAGCACAAGGCAACCAAAGTCGCATCAAACGATAAGTGAAACTAAATGGATGAATGAAAGGCCCACTTGATTCAACGAATCATTTAATGCCACATTGATATGGTGCCAAGCACTAGTGGTGCTAAATAGCATCACTAGTCTTTTATTTTATTTTGTTTTTCAAAGAAGCATCGATAGTGAAAAGTAAAGTATAAAAACTGTATAAAAAGAAAAAGTATCCCTGTCACCATTACTTGGATTTGGCTCAAAAAAATTTCGGTAAATGGGAAACATATCAATTGCTACCTTAGTAGACTTGTTGCTGGCTCATGATAGAACTCAGCATATCTTCCCTCTGCTGCAAAACACCTGTTAGCCTATCAGACAATTTCAACGGTATTTATGTAAATGAATGACAAAATCACAAAAGCTTACAAGCAGAAAGAGACATAACAGTTATTGCTGAAAGAAAGAAGATGGATCATTAGAGTAACCTTCTCGATAAATGCAACAGCACGTCGAGCGTCTATTTGGCAGTCGCTGGGTACATATGCTGCACCACTCTCACTTCCAAGTATAAGAGCTGGTTCTTCTGATAGCAGATCATCATGACACAAGAAACTTGCCTCCAAGCCAGCCTCCAATAGTTTCTCCACACGACTCTTTAGTATCAAACATTCATTTGCAGTTCTACCAACTAACAAGCTCCCTATCGATGAACACATTGTCCACGTTTAAGATAAATGAGAAATATAATTGCACTTTTCTTAAAAAATAGGGATCTCAACAGACTGGAATATCCAGATAATGATACTCAGAAGGAAAAAATGGAGCATGATTTTGCATGAATGTACTCTTCTTTTTTCTCTTCAGTCTTCACAGTTAAGTCATTCCTATTTTGTCACAATGAATGAATTCATCAAAATCAGCCATGTATATGCAAGTACTGGGTTAACTAGTGTTTTCTCGACCAAAGATTGATTAACATACCAGACATGATTAATAATTTCAAAGATTGGATTAAAACTAAACATATCATTTCTGAAACCCATAAGTCATAGATAAAAGACTTGAATGATTCTCTCAAGAAAAAACACCATATGCGTATAAAACATATATGCATTCAGCATGTAGAGAACAAATAATCAGTTCAAGGCAGGGGAAAAAATAATCTGCAATCAGAACAGGTGACTGATTCATTCTTCAGAATCCCGTAAGCATAAAAATGCTTCAACAAGACCATATTCCTAAAAGTGACTGACAGGGCATAACTTGATATTACCTGTCTTTTTCCAACCAAGTATATGCAAAGGATCCAAGCCTTCATCTTGGATACTCTCAACCAGAGCCTCCCACAGTTGATGGCTTCTGACTGCGAGCTGCTATTTCTCCGTGCCCGGGTCTCTGTGAATCTTCCATATGTAACCCTGTCCTAGAATTATGAATCGGTCAAATGAAAAAGTGAAAGGTGAACAAATCCTATAGGCTATAGCCAAACCAAACTACAAGTAAAAATCAGAAAAATAAAAATAAAAGTCCGTGATTATGCTAAAAGGAAGTAACCTTTTATCTTCATTTGTTTTCAAAAGGGGGAAAAATAAAAGTCGTAAATTTCTCTTACCCACTTAAAGTCCAAGTTTATTTCCTAGAGTCAATTATCAAAGTCACTGCCAAGACCGTTGTGATTAAAGTGCTACGAAATACCTGCCCCAGTAGCGCCAGCGCAAGGCACAGTGGAGTCGACGATGGCAACAGAAAGATTCGACCCGATGAGGAATTACGGGCGATTGTCCACCCGATTATACCAGCCCCAATAACGACAACATCAAATGTATGTGAACTCAACCAGGGTGACCTATTCGAAGCGGCAACAGAAACTGGTTTGAACCGATCTGTAGTAGTTCTCCATTTGATTGAAGATGAAAATGAAAGGCTAGAATTCTTATTATCAACTTTCGATCTCTGCCAAAGAAGCGAAACTTGGAATTGAAATGCGGAACGACGTCGTTTGTAGTGGAACTGAGAGTTGGAGTAAATTTCAGTAAGGTTGCCGCCATTTCTGCAGGATTTTTTAGTGCAGGCAGTGCTAGGCGAACTTGCGAAGGCGACGCTGAATTGAATGATGTGTCATGGAACTTGCGAAGTGTCAAAAGATTGTCAACTTTGAGTCTTGATTTGACGGCAGGATAAAGCGTGGACGCGTCTTTGATACCTCTCGTCCCTGTGTGGAGGGGTATTTCATGCCATCTCATTCCACGAAATTTTGTAAGAAGATAAATAAAGCTCTTTATAAATGAGTTTTACCTCAATGTGACACGAGTTTTACCTCAATGTGACCCTACACTTGTGGGATTGCTTTTGTTAGTGTGTGGAGTTACTTTTGTTAGACTCGTGTCAAATAAGGGTAAAGCTCTTTATAAAGCAATCTTACTTAATTTTATAGAAGTACTTCTCATTTTATTATTATAACATTGTTTCCCATAATAAGAGCTTGTCTCATTATTTGGGATAATTATAATAATGAGAGAAATAGAATGCGTATTGAAAATATAAAAAAAAAAAATTGAAATATATGGTTGTAATTATACAGTTGTTAAATCAATAAAATGTTTGACAACTCTCTAGATTATAATCTGTTACGTGATATCATTTTATTTATTGGTTTTTGTATAAAGTAAAAAATTACGACTTGACTTTTACTTTTTGACTTTTTAAAAAAAGTGAAACTAATGAAATAATACCGTGTGACAGATTATAATCTAAGTTGCCAAACACTTTGTAAATGTCAAATTAGTAATATGTAAAATTATAAATAGGGAAAATAAAAATTATCAAACAAGCTCTAAATTTGATCGTAGGTTATCAATAATTGAAAGGAAAAAGTAATTTAGAAAGGATTGAATGAATATTGGATTGAAAAAATAATAGGGAAATTGGAGAACAGAGGTTTAGGCACGTACATACATTCTCCTTTTTGTATAAATTAAGATAAAACACCTCCTCACAGTCAATGACTATTTTACCTACAAACTTGTCATCAATACTTGCTATTGAACATCTGTGGCGTGCAAATTCTTTTAACACAAAAACATCTATGACGTGCAAAAAACCTGCTAAATTGTTTGTTGAAATTCTGTTTTGAAATAGAGATCCGATCTCAAATGGGAACTAACAAAATAATCAGTGTTGGAATGAAGTGTTCTTTCCTACGAGTACAAAATGAAATAGATAGCTATCCATCTAAGATTGCAATTATCTTTTCCCCAAACATTCTAGTTGGTTTTATCATGAAAAAACTATATTCTAATTCTATATATACAAAATTTCAGTTTCCTACCATTTTGGTTTTGGAAGGAAGTTTTCTTTTATATATATATATATATATATATATATAAGCAAATTAGTATGTAGTACCTTTGTACTGCAATTTCCTGCTAAAAGGTATGTCAATAAGGATTTTTTTTTGACATTTTATTTCCTATTGAGGTAACTTGTGTGGTATTATTAATTTTTTTAATTTTTTAAAATATTTATTTTCTTTTACCTTATCCGTCTAATTTTTTGAAATAAAATTCACTATTCAATTTAATAACTAATAAATATTTATCATCATTTAATTGTTTAAATTATGCATATATTTGATTATGCAATGAAAGATAAAGGTCCATATCATTAAAATATTTGTAGTTTATAATTTTTCTTAGCAAAAAATCTGTACTTTATAATTTATAAAGCAATGAAAATTAATTAATATATATAAGAAACTTAATTGATAATTGATGTTCGTCGAATAATAATAATAAATAATAGAAATAAATATGAAAATTAATTAATATATATAAGAAACTTAATTGATAATCAATGTTCGTCGAATAATAATAATAATAAAATAATAGAAATAAATATAAATGAGAAATTTACTTAATAACTCATATTCATCGGATTAAGTTTCTTTTTGGAACTTTTATTTTTTTATGAATTGGCTTAGTTAAATTGAATATTTAATTAATTAAACATATATATTTTTATATGTATATATCGTTAGTTTAAGTTAATTGAAAATTATAATTGTAATTTTTTCTCTATGTTTCTCACTATAAATATTAATAATTATTACTACTTTTCTTATGACTACTCTTATTTTCATTAATTTATATCATTTTCATGCTATTTGACTTTATTTATTTTAAATAAAAAATATTTTCAAAATATGTGGCACTGTCTACCTAACAATTATTTCGTACAATGTGATATATCTAAATTAGTGCAAAAAAATAAAATGATATCTATTTATGTTACCAATAGTAATATGGTTAAATTTTGCTATAAATTATAATTATCTTAATATAACAAGAACAAAATTACATTATTATTTAGTCGATATTAAAAATTAATTATTTCTTATTAAGTAATGTGATCTTACAAAATTTCAGCATATCAAAAAAAATTATAAATTTCATATTATTTATTTTTTAAAAAATAATTTGATATCTGTTTTTCCCGTACAACACAGAGTGAAAACCTAGTTTCTCATTAAAACTCATTAAAATGAGTTTACAAAAAATGAATTACACCGTAAGAGCACAAGGGTTTTTCCACCCTATAATAACAAATAGTGTTGGGGAGGAATTTAGTCTCTCATTCACTCAATTTCCACTCACATTTTTAATTTAAAAAGCATGACAAAGGCCAAATAAAAAATTTTCTTCCCCCAAAATTTCCCTTACACATTATTTGAGAATTGATTTTACCCCACATTTTTTCACTTTTGACCTTTTTTTACCATGTATTAGAGCTCGTTTGATATTTTTTATTTCATTAATTTATAATTTTACCTATTAATGATTTGACATTTTACTTAATAACTATCTAATTATAACAATATATTTTAAACTTTTTATATCCCAACACACATTCTATCTCTCTTCATTATAAATTTTTCACATTTTAACAAATAAAGCGTATCAAACAAGCTCTTAATCTTGCTCTTTAGTTTGACATTACGATTTGGGTTTTTCCGGCACATAAACCTGCTCTCACTGCCCTTCTAATCGTGTCCGTCTTCTCGCCGGCACCACCGGGCACCGGCTCCTCGGTGGCCTGCACACTAACATCTCGGTAATACTCTCGTTTTTTTCTGTTGAACCCCAAACCCATATAAAATTTCACCATTTGAATCCGGAGAAAAAGCCTACCATGCTTCCTGTTCCTCAAATTTTCCTCTTATTTATGCTATCAGTATCAGCATCAGAAACTTCTATATACGACGTGCTTAAGCAGCACGGCCTGCCCATGGGTTTACTACCAAAAGGCGTCAAAAACTTTACACTGGACGCTTCCGGGGAATTCGAGGTTCATTTGGATCGATCCTGCTATTCCAAGTTTGAAAATGAATTACATTACGAAATGAACATTTCGGGCACCCTACGCTATGGGCGGATCGATGGAATGTCCGGGATTTCTGCTCAGGATCTGTTCCTATGGTTTCCGGTAATAAAAGTCCGGGTTGATGTGCCGAATTCCGGGTTGATTTACTTTGATGTGGGTGTTGTTTCTAAGCAATTCTCATTGTCTTCCTTTGAAACTCCAAGGGATTGCTTGGCGGGTCAGGAACCGGATCTTCAGAGTGGAAGATATACCATGGAGATCGTTTCCAAGGTCAGCTATCATTTGTAAATTTGATGTTGAATTCTTTTAATTTTACCCCTTATACTTTACGTTAATTTTTCCTTGTCGGGTTAACTTTTTGTTTGTACTTACTTTCAATTTGATGAAATTGATTCTCTGGGACCTGCTAAATTGTTTGGGCAACTTGAGGGGAACTTATAAGTGAACACCAAATGGTGGTCTTGTGCTTATACGTTCACAATTCTAACTAGATGAGGTTGAAGACCATTGGGTGTTTATAATTGGTGTCTCTTTAGAACAAGTGTCCATAATGATACATATTAGGAATTTAGTGGAAATAGTCCAGCCGTCCCCCCGAGATGCCATGTTTGGAGCTGGGGTTGACCCACAGTGGTGTTTCTTAGTATAATAATTTAACACGCGCTTGTAAGAACTAAGGAGGGAGCTGAAGTGTCTGTTCTTGTAAATGCTTTAACTTATAGATATACAATGGATTAGATTTCTTACATAAACTTTTCTGTTCATGTAACTTAACTTTTTACGACTGTCAAGCATTATTTCCAGTAATTATAGATTATAGAGAGAAGATGAGTGTTCCTGAATTTAAATGTTTCTTATTTATCATAAGCTGCAATTATTTCCAAGTCTGCCTGCAGCCCGTGTTGCTTTTGTTGGGTGAAGTATTAGTTATACTTATAGATGCCTTTATGTGCAGATTTTATCCAGGAAGCACCAAAAGCAGCTTAATGCTGATGATGGTTCAAGAGCGACACTGTAGAATGCCAGTTTGAGAAGAAAGAACAATAGCTTATCACATTATGGATTTTTCCCGTTCATCTTTGGTAGAGTGTACTGTACATTAACTAAAACATCAAATAACCAAAAACAAAACGTTCCGTCATGCACTGTCTTTGTTTAGCCAGGTCTCATCCACTGTACCAAACATCGTGTGTGTACATCCTGGAGCTACTTTCAAGTTTATCTTTCATCTTTATTCAGTGTTTGGTTCTGGTTGCGTTTGTTGTCAGAGTCAGCGAGCTAGTAGTGCCTGCTTCCAGCGTTGATATATTGTCATTTAATAGTGTCCAGAATTGAACAGATGAAAATATGGATCTCAGGACTATATGACCAGAAGATATAGACAATAGAGAAGCATCAGGCAGGTGATACATTTGCTGAACTCCTGCATTTTCTTACCATGTTGAATTCATAATGAATGCGGGTTAATTGTTTCTATGTTTACATTTGTAGAGGATGAATTATACTCTGTTGTAATGGAAGTTACTAAGGAATGAACTTCTTGCTTGAAAATTTTTAACATATATCGAGTTTTAGTCTCTCCACTGTATTGTTCTGCACTTGCTTTTGCTCTTGGTACTGCAAGCACCACCGAAACAAGTTGGCTAAGATAGGCTTCTTGAGAATAGTTTTTCAACGCACTTGAACGTAGGCTAGTTTAGTTTCATGTAATTCTAAATAAAGCCTCCCCTCCCCTCTCCTCCCCTCTCTGGAGTCCAGACTCTCCCTCCCAAAAGGACGGGAATATTTGGTGTTACTATGTCTTCAGCAATAACTATTCATGTAGTATGGTATGTTTCTCTCCTTACTGGTTCCACTGTTGAGTGTTACAAACTTATGATTGCTGACAATGCCAGATGTTACTTGATTTGTAGGATTAGATTATGTTTTATTTATGCTTCCATCTTATGATCTGATTTCAGGAAAAAATAGGACTCTAAGCTGATATGCTTTATATGGTTGTGTTTTTGGTTTATCACATTCCTTGTATCTATAACAATGTTCACAGTAGTATAGTTCTATGAAAATGAAACAAAGCATACACGGTGAATGCTTGGTCTGTCTGTAGGAAAACCTTTTAGCATTGCATATTCTCTTCGATGCTTTGGACTCTGTGTTAAATTTCTTTATCTGCAGCCCCCTAACCACACCGGCTGCAGGCTTAGAACCTTGTGCTAACATGACCCTGCATTTCTTTGGGTGTGTTGTGCTGATGGATGATCAATTCCAACTAACTTCACATCCCCAACGACACCAATTAGCGTGCATGGGTAATGGGATCACCATATTATGACCCAATTGACCCATACTTCTACTTATTTGGAGTAATAACAAACTTACTGCATGTTCTACCAAAAAAAGAAGTGAACCATGTGGAGTTACTTGTGTACTAATGATTTTTTTGTTGTCGTTTGAATAAAACATAAAAAAATGTCAGCATCAGAGAGAGTATATCTACTTTTGCTCTTACTCTTGGTGTTTAGGCTTTGTTAGGGTCTTTAACTGACAATTATTTTGTAGAATGAAAGTGGGAGGTTCATTCTTACGGTTTCAAACAGCTTCTTGCAAACTTGGTTATGCAGTTTCCATGCCTATTGCATTTAGATTACAAATATAGTAGTAGGTAATCCTCCATTCAGCTGGCTCCGGTTCAAGGGTGGCCATTTTAACTTCTCTAGAAAACATCATTTTAACTTCATCATTACTTTCCTGTGGAAAAAATTGTTAACTGACAAAATGATATCCAATTATTCATCATAATTCCAAGGAGATGTAGTTATCATTTGTCAATTAATTTGTGGTGTTTTGGCGAGGCCCCAAGGTGGCGGAGTGTGCACCTAATGCAAGGGGGTGCGTTTTAACTTAGTATTTTCCTTATAATAAGGAGAGTGGCATTATTCAAAATCATCTATACGGGCCAAAATGCCTCTGCTTGAGTTCATCGAGTTTCATACTTTGTGCCCGCGCCTACTAGCATTCTATATTCTCGTTTCAGAGTCGGTCCGTTGTACTCTCTCTTTTTGCTGAATATATATGAACTTAAAAAATGATTTTGGATTTCATGGTTCTGGAAAATGAAGAAAAAAAGGGTTGAAGGAAAAATCAATACGGAAGGTTCTAACCGGTACAATTAAGGGCTCGTTTGGTTAGATTTATAAAGTCAATTTATAACGGGAATTTATAAAAGAGTGAAAAATGAGTGGTGAAGATTTAATTAAAGTTAAAATATGTTGTAATTGTTGAGTAGTTGTCAAATCAAGTAAATTTATAAATGGAAAAAAACTATGCCAAAAGGCCTCTAAATCTTTCTAAGAGCATCTACATTAACGTTGTTAAATTTAGATATTTATATAAGTAAAAAGTGCATTTTAAATTATTGTTAAAAATCACACATTCAAGCTAAATTTAAAAACTATTAGAATGTCATATTGGTAGTTTAAAAAAACCCTAAAATGTACTCAAGTCTAAGTGGCTCTATTATTATCAAAAGTTATTGGCCAAACTTGATTAAATTTATATATATATTAAAGTAATTTAGTTTTCATTTTCCATTTTCCCACCCAAAATCACTTTTTCAATCTGGTTATTGCATCTTGGCCATTGGTTTAACACTTAACTTTTCTATATATAAGTTCCCTTACATCAAAGGAAACTTTCACATATTATATTTTAATAATCATAATACATACAATTATATAGAATATCACATGGAATTGATTTTCTATATCTTAAAAAAAGTTTGAATTCAGTTTTCTTTTTTTCTTAAAAACAGTTTTAAATCTTTGTGATTTTTAAATTTTATTTTATGTAATGTAATTCATTGACATCTATGCAAAATTCGCAATATGAATTCGGTTTTTTTATCGTTTTAATATTTTCATTTATATTTATCTTTTTATCTTAATATATTATCTTACATAGAGAACATCACAAACGTGTATTTTAAATAGCTAAATCAAGATCTTAGTTTTTTTTTCATATAAGTTTCCTTACATCAAAGGAAACTTTCATATATTTTAGCTTAATAATCACCTGAATTCGATTTTCTACGTCTAGAAATAATAATTAAATTTAGTTTTTTTAACAGCTTTGAATTTGTATGATTTTTAAATTTTCTTTTATGTAATGTAATTCATTGACATTTAGACAAAATTCACAGTATGAATTTGGTTTTTTTTATCTTTTTAGTATTTTCATTTATTTTTTATCTTTTTATCTTAATATATTACCTTACATAGAGAATATCACAAATAGATAATTTAAATAAATAAATCAAAATCTTAAATTTTCTATATAAGTTCCCTTACATCAAAGGAAACTTTCACATATCGTATCTTAATAATCATAATGCATGCAATTATATATATTATTACTTGAATTCTTTAAAAGAAAAATTATATTTGTTTTTTTTAACAGATCAAAATCTGTTTGATTTTTAGATTTTGTATTATGTAATGTAATTTATTAACATTTATGCAAAATTCACAATATGAATTTGGTTTTTTTTCATCTTTTTATTATTTTCATTTATTTTTTCGTCGTATCTTAATATATTACCTTATGTAGAGAATATTAGATATAGATAATTTATATAACTTAATCAAGATTTTAACATTTCTATATGAGTTCCCTTATATCGAAGGAAACTTTCACATATTTTATCTTAATACCACTTGAATTCAGTTTTTACATTTAAAAAATAATAATAATCGAATTCAATTTTTTAAATAGTTTTAAATTTGTGTGATTTTTAAATTTTATTTTATGTAATATAATTCATTGACATTTATGCAAAATTCACAATAAAAATTTGATTTTTATTTGAGAATAAAAAGGAAATCCAACATTAGTAATTTAGTGAAAAGAATTGATAATGTATACGCATACTAACATACTTAGAGAATGGTTATACATAATAGGGCCTTGACTTATGGGCCAAGGGTTTTCAAAAAATTTAAAATTTTAATGGATAATTATTAGAAAGCATTTATTATGAGCCATATCCATGTTTATTTCACACCGTCGAATTGTTTTATGAATTGGCTCGAATATTAGTCAATTTATGATTTTTCCAATTTATTTGGTCATGACGGTTCAATTATTTAAAAACTGATTAAATATATTAACATATTAGAATATTTATTATGTAGAAGATGTATGTTATGAAAAATTAAATATCAATAATATATATTACAAAAGTTAAAAAAAAAACAAACAAACGGGGAAATAAATAACATGTGTGTTTTGTAGAAAAAATTGGTGTTCACTCAGAGACAATTTTATATAGATATTTCGAGAGTTATAAAATGAAAATGTCTGAAAATTATGATGTGTTAAAGATGACCAAATAATAAATTCTACTATAAATGTTGTAACATATATATTATTGTTCATCTTTTATTCTTGCTAAATTTATCAGATGTAACATAATTTCTCATGCGTTACACACTGACAGCCTAATACAAATTACGTACAAAAACTTTCTTTAATGTTTTTCTTAGGTTTTTTGTTCAGACAATTTTTTATCTTCATTAATGAAAGATATTGTATTACGGTTATCAACTATATTGTTTTTCTTTACACATACATGAACAGTCAAATATTATAGTTTACAATTTTTTATACAATCATATTTAATCATTTTGAATTATAAAATTTGTTTATATAATAATGTTTACAGTGTTTCAAATGCCATTCTTACATCTACTATTGATGAGGTCGATAGGGTTAATGATTACATGGTGGGACAGAATCCGTCTGAGCTTAAGACCTATTTGAGCTCTGATTCAGCCACTTCTTCTGACTCTGATAGTGATTTGCTTCATGAGATTCATTCACCAGAATTTTTAAATGGAGTCAAATGTTCTGGAGTCCCTAGCCATGAGCTCAAGTTAAAAGTTGGTGTCTATGTGATGCTTATGCGAAATATTGACCACTCATCTGGATTGTGCAATCGTATACGCCTTTTAGTTACGAGACTTGGGGATCATATTATCGAGGCTCAGATGTTATCTAGACCCAATGTCGGGTAGAAGTTTTTTATTCCCAAATTAACTTCCATTCCGTTAGATATTATATTGCCATTCACATTTCAATGGAGACAGTTTCCATTAATGGTATGTTATGCGGTTATTAATAAGAGTTAAGGTCAATCACTCGAGAATATTGGTATTTTCCTTCAGAGGCATGTGTTCACCCATGGCCAATTATATATATATATACACACACACACATATGTAGAGATCCGAAGGTCACGAATCATGATGGTTGAAGTTCATGATATGCGATGACAATGGTGAGTCTAGCAAGTCTATATTAAATATTGTTTACAAAGAGGTATTCACCAATTTATAGCCATGTGTTCTCTTTAACTGTTAGATATGTAAGCATTAATTTTATGTCACCTATATAATTTTGTTTTTTAGTGTTGACATACTTAACTAAAATTCGCTTGCTTAATGCAGGTTATTGTGAGCGCCTCCTTGTGCTTTCAAAATATAATAGCTTATGGAATAAATAATTATTGTCAACTATATTGTTCACGTTGAAACTTGCATTAATAAGGCCAGTGAATTATAACAATAAGTTTCTCAAATGATCGTGTTAGATTATTCTTTATTTGTATGCTGTATACTTTATTTGGTCATAGCATTCCGTGCAACGCACTGGTGAAATTACTAGTAAATAAAAAAGGAATTTCTCAAAGACATTAAATTCTTGCAAAGTGTTAAAATTATTGTTAAAGTTAACAATAAAGTTAACAAATTACCCTAGCAAATTCTTTTAATAATATCCTTAACATCACCAATATTTTTTTTGAACTATTAACTAACACATTCACTAACAATATAATTTAGCACTACTAATATAGATGCTTTAAATTTGTCACAAAGTGAAACGCGTGCCATGGCCGCAGGACGACATCGTATTAGTAGGGGTGTGTGCGTGTTTTCTTGTGACTGTCCGCCATTAAAATGATAAATAAATTTTAAATTTCTTTTCCGGTCAAAATTTCACCTCTATATGTTATCACTATTTACCTCCTCACTTCCTCTACCGTCAAATTTTCTCGAAGATTCGATTCTTTCCTTCCTCTAACTAAGTTTAATCGGTAAGATTATTCTTTACTTAGCATGTTATTGTTGGAAACGGTGAATCGAAGTAATCTCAATAAGGTTTCATGGTCTTTTTAATGTTACTGTTGTTGATATGTGGATACTGACACCGATCGCTTATTATTTGTTTGTAGATTTAAAGAATTGTTTGGATCTTTCATTTTTTGATTTTTTTATATACTATTTACTGATTTTGCTGATTTTGATGGGGACTCGGCGAGCTGTTTGCAGTTTGTGGCACTATATGCTTCCTGGAAAGAGACCATTGGAAGGCGACGCTGTCAAAGAAGGTGAATCTGAAAACGTTCCGAAGAAGCGTAATCTTGATTGCTTCGGTGGTACTAGGACTTTCTGCGAAGGAAGTGGTAGTGGGAGTCAAGAGACCAGTAACATCGGAACCGTTAGTTTTAGTTTAAGGAACAGTAACAACAGCGGCATTCGCGAGGAGTGTTCAATTTCGGAAATGGCCTTTGATGTTGGAAAATCGCACGATATTGATGAAGATCTCCATAGCAGGCAGCTTGCCGTTTATGGTCGAGAGACTATGCGGCGGCTTTTTGCGTCAAACGTTCTGGTATCTGGAATGCAAGGACTGGGTGCTGAGATCGGTGAGCGGTCTTCCATTTTTAAACTGGCACTTCCCCCTTTTTCTTTCCTTGATTTTTGTTTGATTATACACGTGCTTGCCGACATGTGATTGATTTAATTTCATAATTCTTTTTATTTATAATTTGAATTTGATTTCTAAATAAGCCTAAGCAAATGGAAGACTCGAACTTACGATATCACACGCGACTTAAACAAAAATAGGAACTGAAATGCTAAAATAACAGTCTATAGAAAGTAAAGCGAGTTATTGATTTTCTCCTTGCAAGTAATTTTATTTTGCTCAAATACCTGTTTTGGTTTAAGCTTTTAATGTAAATAAATTCTTCAGGCCAATTTCTAATGTAGAAATTTATTGTACCATGAGAATATAGTATTAACTCGGTGAGAAATTATTTGAATTAATATGCATGATATCTGAATTTTGTAAAACGTTGCAGCTAAGAACCTTATTCTTGCCGGTGTGAAGTCTGTCACTTTGCATGATGAAGGAAATGTGGAGTTATGGGATTTGTCTAGCAACTTTGTTTTCTCTGAGAATGATGTCGGTAAGAACAGGGCACTTACCTCTATTCAGAAGCTACAAGAACTCAACAATGCTGTGGTGATCTCGGCGCTAACTACGAAATTGACAAAAGAACAACTCTCTGCCTTCCAGGTAAATTCTCTCTTGTTTTCTGTTACCTCTGATCATTTCTTCAGATATCTGGCTTTTGAAAATGGTGATCTTTATGTCTCTCCATTCTGCGGCTATTTGCTACTTGCTTTAATTTCATGGTTCTAATATGGGAAATTTTCATTGCTGAAATGGTGTTTATGAGAGGTGGAACTGCCGGTATGACCTTGAAAAAGTTTAAAATGACACATATATGCTGCCTTCTTTGTGGTTCTCTTCATTTTCTGCCTGTAATGTCTTGGTTTCATCACTAAATGAACTCTGGATAAATGCCATGTTGGTGAATGTAAATTGTATTCATGTTCATGTATGAATACACAGTTACATAGACCCTCTCCTATTTTCCCCATATGCAGTCTTCATATCTCAGAAAAACATTTATTAAGAGCTTGTTCTTGGGAGCTTTAGATAGAGGAGGATTAGATTTATAAGAGAATATGTGGTGGAAATGTAAAGAAAGATTATTTGGAACTATGAGCTTAATGAGCTCTTTCAAAAGAATGTGTGTCTTTTGAATTATTCAAGCACACAATGCCTGGATTAACGTAGACGATGGAGATATGTCAAACATTAAATCCATTTCTTGTTATGCATCTTTATTATGAACTTTTGTCCTAGCTGATTACGTTAGAAACTCCTTTTGATATCCATCTCCTTGACTAAGAAATTATCATGTTTCTATGGATTGCATACAACATTCTTTCAATATATGGGCGGCAATGTATTTTGTTTGGATCACCAATGTTCTAAAGAGCTTGCTCGCCTAGGTGATGCCAGGGCGCCTCTTATGCTCAAAGCTTAGGCTTCATGCTTCATCATGCCTAAAGCATTTTGACACATTGATGGCGCTTTTGTCACACATCGGTGCACTCAGGCGCCCCTAGGCTGAATCCTCGACCTCGATGCTTTTTGCCTTTTTCACATCTTACACTTTTTAGAACCTTTGTTTCGATCACTTACCAATCTTCACATACTTCTCATTATATTTGATAGTTTCTTTTGCGCTTCTCATGGAAGAATTTGCATATAGCAGTAGCAAAGCAGGGTGACACGTGTCTGCAAGTGCATTGTCATTGCATTTCACGGCTTCCTCCATGCTTTTTGTGGAAAAAATTTTGCATATAGCCGTGGCGAAGCAGGATAACACCCATATGCATGCAAACGTATACCATTGCATTGGTGAAGTCACAGCCAAGGTCATGTGCATGAGAGTTGTCTGAGTATAGACATCTGGGACCTTTCGCATTTTTTTCCTAACGATTGTAATTCCCAACTTCGATAGTTTTTTAAGTCAACAAAATTAACAGAAGTTTGACTCATCTGTATAGATATCAAAGTAGATAATGTTTATTGCAAAATGCAGGCTAGTGATAGGCACCAAGAGTAATATTACCTTTTAATCTCATTATAGTATATTATTGATTGATAAAACATAAATCAGCACACATTGTGGAGTTTCAAGCCATGCTATAATATGCAGTTCGGAGAAATAACTTTGTGCATTGCAAAACAACAAATTAAAATTACTAAATTGTCTGTAAGATGCATTTTAGTACTCGTGCTTTGCTTTTAGAGTTTGCCCTTTTTTTTACTATTGTGTGTGTTTAATGGGCAAGTATGTAGATATCTGCTAAAGTTACAAGGTACAGTTTCACTTTCATTTTGAGCTGTGGCCCATGTGATACTTTTACTTTTGATGATTAGGGCGTCCATGTTTGTTTGGGATGTTGATAGAATGTGAATTAACATAGACTAATGATGTCGAGTGCAGGCTGTGGTTTTCACTGATATCAGCTTAGAGAGTGCAATTGAGTTCAATGAATACTGTCACAATCATCAACCTCCTATTGCCTTCATCAAGACTGAAGTTAGAGGCCTTTTTGGCAATTGTTTTTGTGATTTTGGACCTCAGTTTACCGTCGTAGATGTTGATGGAGAGGAACCTCATACTGGCATCATTGCATCTATCAGCAATGATAATCCTGCTCTTGTGTCATGTGTGGACGATGAAAGGCTTGAGTTTCAGGACGGGGATCTTGTTGTTTTCTCAGAAGTACATGGAATGACTGAACTCAATGATGGAAAGCCCAGAAAGATAAAAACTGCTCGACCATACTCCTTCATCCTTGATGAAGATACTACAAGTTTTGGTAGATATGAGAAAGGCGGTATTGTGACTCAGGTAAAACAGCACAAGGTGTTGTATTTCAAGCCTTTGAAGGAAGCAATTAAAGATCCTGGTGATTTTCTTCTTTGAGATTTCTCCAAGTTTGACCGCCCACCTCTCTTGCATTTGGCATTTCAATCACTGGATAAGTTTGTCTCTGAATTGGGGCGCTTCCCAATGGCTGGTTCTGAGGAAGATGCTCAGAGGTTAATATCTATCACCAGTGCCTTGAACGACGCCTTAGGTGATGCAAAACTGGATGATATAAATCCAAAACTTTTGAGACAATTTGCATTTGGTGCCCGAGCTGTACTGAATCCTATGGCAGCCATGTTTGGTGGCATTGTTGGGCAGGAAGTTGTTAAGGCATGCTCGGGGAAGTTTCATCCACTTTTCCAGGTTATTATTATGTTTCCAATGTTTATAAGCTTCGTTTTCTTTGCTATGATTTTTGTAATTCTGTTTAATGTTTGATTCCTAATGTTGCTAGTTTGCTGTACTATTTTTACTGCAATATTTGGGTTAATCTGACTCTTGCTTATTTTGTGTTTGTAAAGTTCTTATATTTCGACTCAGTGGAATCACTTCCCGCAGAGCCATTAGATCCCAGCGACTTGAGACCATTAAATAGCCGTTATGATGCCCAGATTTCAGTATTTGGCTCTAGACTTCAGAAAAAACTAGAAGATGCTAAAGTGTTTTTGGTTGGATCTGGTGCACTCGGATGTGAATTTCTGAAAAATTTAGCTCTCATGGGAGTTTCTTGTGGAGACCAGGGAAAATTAACAGTCACTGATGATGATGTGATTGAGAAGAGTAATCTCAGCAGACAATTCCTCTTTAGGGATTGGAACATTGGGCAGGCCAAATCTACTGTTGCTGCTTCTGCTGCCTCATCAATCAATCGTCGTCTCCATGTTGAGGCTTTACAGAACCGTGTGGGCCCTGCGACGGAGAATGTTTTTGATGATACCTTCTGGGAAAATCTGAACGTTGTCATTAATGCCCTTGACAATGTCAACGCAAGGCTTTATGTTGATCAAAGATGCTTATATTTCCAAAAACCACTTCTTGAATCTGGAACATTAGGTGCCAAGTGCAACACTCAAATGGTCATTCCGCATCTGACGGAGAATTATGGTGCCTCCAGAGATCCTCCTGAGAAACAAGCCCCCATGTGTACCGTTCACTCCTTCCCACACAATATTGATCATTGCTTGACATGGGCCCGATCAGAGTTTGAGGGCTTGCTTGAGAAAACACCTGCCGAAGTGAATGCCTTTCTTTCTAACCCGAGCGAGTATGCTTCTTCAATGAGAAATGCTGGTGACGCTCTAGCCAGAGATAATTTGGAACGTATACTTGAGTGCCTTGACAGGGAAAGATGCAAATCATTTCAAGATTGTGTTGCATGGGCCCGCTTGAAGTAATTCCTAATATTGTTTTGTTTTATGCTTTTGCCTATGTCAAATAGGAACAGCTTTCCTTATGCACCTGAATATTCTTGCTGCTTGCAGGTTTGAAGATTATTTTGCAAACAGAGTGAAGCAATTGACTTATACGTTCCCTGAAGATGCTGTAACCAGTACCGGCGTACCTTTCTGGTCAGCCCCCAAGCGATTTCCTCGGCCACTGCAGTTCTCTACAGATGATCCCAGCCATCTCCAGTTCATTATGGCTGCATCTATTCTCCGTGCTGAGACATTTGGTATTCCTGTTCCTAATTGGAATGCAAAGAAATTAGCTGAAGTTATTGATGGAATCATGGTACCTGAATTTCAACCAAAAAAAGATGCAAAAATTGTTACTGATGAGAGAGCTACCACTCTTGCTACTGCTTCTTTGGACGATGCTGTGGTAATTGATGAACTAATAACGAAGCTGGAGAATATTCGGCAGAACCTACAACCAGGATTTAGGATGAAACCAATTCAATTTGAAAAAGTAAGTTCCTTTGCCTCATATATATATATATATGATGGATGATCTATTGTCTCTCTTTTATCTTTCTAATGAGCATACAGTGCGTTTGTTGTGGTGGGGAATGTGTTCTCTCCTGTTAAAAGAGGACAAAATAGAAGTGTATTGTATTGCTTATTTATTATTTTTTTGTTTTTTGTATTATTTTTTGATAATCAGGATGATGATACAAATCATCACATGGACCTGATCGCTGGGTTTGCCAACATGAGGGCAAGAAATTATGGCATTCCTGAAGTTGATAAGCTGAAAGCCAAATTCATTGCTGGACGGATTATCCCTGCCATTGCAACTTCCACGGCAATGGCTACTGGTTTGGTTTGCTTAGAGTTTTACAAGGTCATTGATGGAGGACACAAGTTAGAAGACTATCGTAATACATTTGCTAATCTAGCTTTACCTTTATTCTCTATGGCGGAACCCGTCCCTCCTAAAGTTGTCAAGCATAAGGACATGAGCTGGTCTGTATGGGACCGATGGATTATCGAAGGTAATCCTACACTTCGGGAACTGCTCAAATGGCTTGAGGACAAGGGGCTGAATGCCTATAGTATTTCATATGGTAGTTGCTTGCTTTATAATAGCATGTTCCCAAGGCACAAGGAGCGGATGGACAAGAAGATAGTCGACCTTGCACGGGAAGTGGCAAAGGCTGAGTTGCCTCCACATCGACGCCACTTGGATATAGTAGTGGCTTGTGAGGACGACGAAGATAATGATATTGACATCCCTCAGATATCAGTATACTTCGACTAGCTTTTCCTAGAATATTCATCCTTGGATACTGGAATTATTATTGCTGCCATTTATCATTGGAAGAGATTTGATATGCTGAAGTTCAGCCATTGTTGGTGCTGGCGATAATGTATTATTAATAACATGCTGTATTTAAAACAGTTTTACGATTCGACAGTCTATTAGTTATTATCAGCTCGCTTTCCCTTACCTTTGCGTTATCTCAACTTTTCTTATAGTTGCCTGCTGTTTTTTGATGTTTGCCTGAACTATGCTGGTGAACTAAATTAAAATTATGCTTAAGCAGTATTAGCGTTTGTTTTGGCTTGTGCACCTGTACTCAAGCAACTATACTATGTATAGAGAATGAAGAAAAGATTTCCAAAAGGAAGGAATATGGCCAAATTGGTTGACGCAACAGAGCTAACTACGAATAATTTGCCAATAAAGAGCACACTTGAGAATGTTCAGCGATTTTCATACAAGACTAATCGCCTCAAGGCAACTTTTGGCTCATCCGTTTAAATGTAATTAAGACCTTCAAGCATGAGCTACTGGTTGCATATTACCAGCTCTTGTCAGCACCCTCATCAAAATCAGCAGAGCTAGTGACTCGGGAGTCAAGTTGTTTCTGGTGCTTTAGACGCCGACGTTCATCAAAACTCTCCCATCCTTCGACCTGTCAGAAGAGGCAGAAAACATGACCATAAAGCACTAAATATCACTGGTAGCAAAATGTGAAAATTTTCTGGCACTCCACATGGGTGCATGTAAGCACGTTATGTGGAATTGATAGCTGAATGATGTGAAAACTTTCTAGCACTCACGGTGAATGCTGACGTGCCAGAAAATTTTCTAAGATACAGCTTATACCTGGCGAAGAGCGTCAGCTGTGATGTCGGTTCCATGAAGATCCAGCGTTGATAGCTGAATGCACATTTTGAACAATGTGGTCGGAAGGGACTTGAGCCCATTGTTGCTGAGATATAAAGCCTACACAATTTCCAAATGCATTAAATTATTCAGTTATTCATAGCCGATATCTTCTATTCCACAGAAAAATTTATGGCACTCTAGGAGTACCTACTCCATCATTCATGACAAAATGAAGAACTGATGTGGATTTAGAGGCTGAGTTTGTTGTTTAATTTAGGCCCCTGAATGCACATACGGCTTGTTCACGGGCCTGGAGCCACTCCACACTTGAGGCATCAGAAGCAAGATAATCCAAAGTCCATCACTTTCATGATAACAGTTCTTTAATAAGGAAGTTCTTTGGCTAAAGCTTCAAATCTCCAACATGTTAAATTGCATATTATCCGTTGACCGAGAAAGATGTTATTTATTTAAAACTTATTTCTCGTAAGTAGACTTTTGAGCTTATTCAAACATGATCCAAAACCTTGTAACTTAATAAGTTAAACTACATTCATTGTGTGGCTTGATTACTACACTAAAAGATTCACGCAGTTTATAAGAAAAGATGATAGGTAATAATTAACCTTCAAATCTTTTAACTTGCCGAATTCCTCAGGCAACTCTAGCAGGAGATTACATGAAAGATCAACCTGCACCATGTCAGCCCAGTAAGTAAAGGGAATCACAAAAGCAGAACTAACTTAAATTATGATAGAAGAGAGCACTGCATGAAAAATATCTCCAACTTAAACAAAAAGGTTAATTCTAAACACAAAATAATGAAAACAAGGAAATGGACAAGGTCCTACTTCAACAAGAGAAATACACCCTCCTATACTAGCAGGAATGCTGCTTAGCCTGCAAGGGAGCAAGATGTACGTCAAATTGAAATCAAATGTATAACTTAATCGAATGCTTTACACAAACGAAGGTTTAACTAATTCTTTCAATACAGATCCTTGCAACACGTGTCTTGTACAATGGATATTAACTCTTTAACAGAGTTTGATATAGAAGCGAGTTAGCTCATGCATAGTACCTGTTATTCTGAGCTTTTAGAACCTCAAGCTTTGTCAAACATCCAACTTCAGTTGGAAGACCTGTTAACTTGTTGTTTGCAATCTGAAGTAGCTTTAGGGAAGTCAAAGCCCCTAGTGAAGATGGCAGCTTTGTCAAACTGTGTCATTCACAATGACAGAGGAGGGGAAAATAAGAATTCAAAGCCAAACGGTGGGATATAAAGAACTATACATGTATCTATATCCCTATGTATAGAAGTTTAAATCACTATGCTTTCTTTTGCCACTATACTGGTAGACCGTCTAAGGGAGAAATCAGAGGCTGGGCATAAACCTCACAATAAACCCAAAAAATATGAAAAAGCGAAAAAATTAGTAAAGTGCAAAATAAGCATGTAATAAATCATAAACCTTAAAATTCATAACAGAACAATTCAAAGTTTGCAAACAAAAAAGGAATGAGAGAAAAATAAATGAAGTAAAATAATGAAATTACTACTTTATTGCTGTGTTATTCTCTGATTAATACTTATCGCAAACTTTTGACTTGTCTATACTCTTTGCATCAAGTAATGAAATAGATCCGCCATTTCATTAACATGGACCAAATATGCAGATCTAAACAACCAAGGCAGAAAAAATAAGGAGCACAAAGGCTGGCAATAAATGAATACCACAAATCAGGAATAGAAGAACAGAAACTAGAACTTAAGCTGATTTTAAGCACATTAATGCTCTGTAGGTTACTTGAGTTGAATAACTGAACAGGAAAAGAAAAAGCGGATACTGTGAAAAGATAAATATACTTACTGATTGTGGTTCAATGTTAAAACTCGAAGCAACTTCAGCAATGTTATTCCTTCCCAGCTAATGGACTCGTCCAATAAAGAGTTGTTGTGCAGAAGCAATTTCTGCATAACCATTAATATGTAGAAAACAAAATAAAAACCTTCACTAAAATAGTGGAGGGAGTTATTTTAAAGCAGGTGCAACTATGTAAGTGAAAATTTGCAGACCTGTAATGAACTTAAACGACCAATTGCTACAGGAACATCTTGTACTGTATTGTGGCTTAAGTCAAGAACTCTAGCAGAAGTTCCACAAGTCCACACTTCATCAGGTATGGTCTTACAATTTCAGGTAAAGAAATAAAAGTTATTTCAAGGGTGAAAACAGGAATGATTCAAAGTGCTACGTCTTGCCACCACTTGTTACATAAATACGTTCCAATAAATGGTATGCATCAAAAGTAAGTTATTCAAGATCTTTTTTTTTTTTTTTTAAATATACCTCCAGATTGCTTTCAGACAATGCTACTATCGCAGTAGCCTTCCACCTTTCAAGCTGACTCTTCTGTACTGAATCTGCAGCCTTCTTCTCCCTGCTCAGTTCAGCAACCCTTCTAACATTAGATGATCCAGGAACCTCTTTCTTAATTGGACCGTCCTATTCAACAATGTCCATAATATAAGTTACAAACCCTACTGGTACTACTAGTAAAATTCTAACTTCAAAAGCCATGAATATCCCTGTGTGCATATTTCTCTACGAAATGAAAGCCATTGGGTCATTGCCAACATGTCCCTGAATCTGACTGTCAAAATGTGGAACCGAATGGAATAATGTTTTTATCCAATCAATTGCTGAAAGAAGAGTAAGTACCCCTTGATGAAGACCCTGGGAAGCCATAAGCATTATCTTGGAACCACTAGTCATCTCTGAGGACGCCAATGTTTTTTCATCAGATAGAACCTTGCCTGAACACCCAAAAAGTTAATCATAAAAATTTCAATACACCCACAATCTTTTCACAATTTTTAGGCTTCAAGTAGGATCTTTTTCTTCTCCAAAAGAGTAAATTTACACGTACGGATAGAGATAAACCTTTGAAAATGAGTTTTTGACCGCGAGGGAGGACATTGGTGAGAGGCTGAAGAAGGGATTTCAGGTCTTTGACAGTGGAATCTGTGGCGATTTCCACAGGTATGGTTCGGCCACTGAACTTTATACACAGCATTATTCTCTTCTTATTCTCGATTTGGGGGTCGCTGGTCGCCATTTTTTGCTGCGAAGATTCGCTGAGCTCAGCTGCTTTCGATCATCTAATCATCTTTATTATTTATTTATTATTTATTATTATTATTTTTTACCGGGGCGTCAGCCGTCATGAAATGCTGGAACTCGTACGGGGAAACATTTGGGAATTAGGGTAATAATTAATTGATTTATTTTGTTAATTATTATTAAGATAATAATATATAAATCATGCTAAAATTTAATTTTGAAGCGAAGTAGTGTTAAGTAACATCATTATTATTTAAGTGAAAATGGTTACAACATCAATAATCAATAATAATAATAATAATAATAATAATAATAACAATAACAACAACAAAACAATTATATTAAAAAAAAGACAGTGATAGTTTATAGAGTTACAGTTTTTCTTTTATTTCTCTTTCTTGCTTCGTAGCCTATTTTTCATTGCATTTTACCTTATATTCTTTAACCTCATTTTTAGTCAAGGCATGGTAATACGTTAGAAAGTGATGAAACGAATTTGAATATCATCATTTTGCATCTAACGTCAAATTAGAAAAATACTACATTCAAGGACCTCTTTAGCCACATTAATGAAAAGCTGAGAACTGTGGCGACAAGATTTGAATGTCAAGAATTGCAAAGCTTAAAGAATTCATAGGTACTTATCCTCTTTCATCATAAATAAATAAAAGGCCTCTCACAATAAATACTGCAAGTTACACAGCAAGTATAAATTCCAAAAGTTACCATTAACAGCTTGTACATTGAGGGCGGAAAAAAGGGAAAAGAAAAGAAAAAGTATAAACAATTCTAACATAACTGAACAAATACAAAAAAAACAGAAACAAGAGACTATGTCCGTCCTGAGTTTACTCTGATTTGTGAAAAATTCCTTCGTCCAGCTATAAGATCGGCCGTGGAGAAATATCCATATGCTGATGCAATGTGTGTAACTAGCTATTTCAATAATTCAAGGTCTGTCACCACTCACTAGTATAACTTATTTACCAACTGTCCCAATATCCTGATCTACATAATAATGCAAACAATACCATCTCGCACTTATGCGTGAAGCAAATACTTGCTGGGAAAGCTCGGACATCAATTTCCTTTGCACCACATATGGAGTTCAATTTCCCATTTCATTTCGTTTCATGTGGAAATATCACATTGACTCGTCTATGTAGCTGCAGCTCGAGTTCTTGTACAATTGTACAAGTTGAGGGTGTCCTTGTGGCCGGGATCCAAGCAAAGGGCTGCCTCACAATCTCTCAGAGCAGAGCTCAAATCACCCATTGATTCGTAGAATGCTGCCCGAAGATTAAGCATTTGCAAATCGGGTCTAAAAGCAATGGCCTTTGTCAGCTCTTCTACTGCTTCATTTTCTCTTTGGTCATCCATAAGCACTGGTTCAAGCAAATGCAAAATATTAGCATATAGTAAGGAAATGAGCTTTGTAAGATTTGTCATCAACAACCTGCCGGAGCTTTCTCCAAATTCCCTTTTCAACCTAGCTGGGGAAGATGGCCAGGAAGTGGAATTATTCCAAGAAAATATCTTGGAAAACAAACTATTAGAGTTTCCACATTACATACAAGCACTGATGCAGATCGGAAGATAAAAATGTATACATGTATTTGTTTAAAATTTTTCTTGAAAAGGAAAATAATGTATAAAATAGCCACAAATTTAATGTCTTGTATTATAGTTACTGTTACTGTTTGCATTTTCACAAAGTAACTTAGCAATCCGGGTACTTATCATTGGAAGGAGGTCTATGGTTCAAAACAAATCTACTGCCTCTTTAATGATCTGGGAACTAAATCAATTCCTCACAACCACTTCTACCATGAAAACCAGCTGATCTTATCGGGTTCCTTCTGGTTTTAATTGGATTTGACCAGTTCTTAATGAGATTCCTTGAAAAGGCTTATCTAAAATGATTTATATGTTAGATCAAACCGTATATTTATATTATTTAGATATACTATCTTCAACAGGTTCAACTGCCAACTGATTCAATTTATATCTCCTGGGACAAGACTGGGATCCAGACCGACCAGCCAAGCCACTCCATCATTATAATTATGGTTAGACCTCCCCCTAATTGAAGTTAACAATATATGTTCACCCACAAAAAGGCAGGGAACAAGACAACAACAATTAACTAAAGTCTCCCAAAAACATGCCCCGGGTATGCAAATTCAGTTCCCATACTTGAACAGTTTTTTCCAACTCATGAAGTGATACAGGTTTACAGATTACTAGTTTGTCATGGTCGGCCAATCAGAGCAGAAAGAATATTCACGGAGTCGTAAAAATGTGTGAAGACCGGAAATAACACAAACGATGTAAAGACCAACAAATGATTTAAACCAACAGTTAAGATTATTTCGGGAAGTTCACACTTTAGCATATGGCAATATGGCTTGACTCAATCAAAACAAGAATAATACTGCCCACCACCTCACAACCCCTTGACTCAATTAAAGCAAGAACAATGCTGTCCACCACCTCATAACCTTTTTTTTTTTTTTTTTTTTGGGGGGCATCAACCATGGACCAAAATTCATGAAATTTCATGTTTCTAATGACTTGGATGACGTTTAAGATATTTCAATCAGAACTGAAATTGAACTTTTCTTAGCTCACAATATTCCCTTTAAAAATGATCTCCCGCCAGATGTATGGCGGAATTCCCGTCATATGCACACGTGGCGGGAGATTATTGAGGAGATCTACACACAGTCGGCTCCTATATGTGGAGACCCACACAGTTATCCCAATAATCTCCCGTCACGTGTATGTGTGGCAGGATAATCCCGCCATACATTTAGCGGGAGAACATTTGATATTCCCTTATTGTTGATGTTGATAAACTTAAAAAGAAATCTGCACTGAAATAAAAGTCTGATCATTGATCCCTCCCCCCACACCCAATGATAAATAAATCAATAAAACACTTAGGATCACATAATAATTGGGATCATTTTTTCCCCAATTTCCTAGACATCTCACGTGGCAAATTCAAATTTGAAAACTATGGGGCATATTAGTAAATGCACTTAAATTCGATATATATACAAGTATCGGGCCATGTTAGTAAATGCATTTAAATTCGAATTTGAATTTGCCACTTGAGATGCCTAGACAATTGGGAAAAAATATTATCCCAATTATGTGATATCAAATGGACCCTTAATTTTAAATTTTACTGATTACTGGCACATGGTTATAAAAAAGACTAATGCTGCAAAGAAGTGCCAGCACACTGCACACTTCCATTACCAGAACTCAGTGAAACATAGACATGCATCATTGAACAAATCAGAGAAATATGCAAAATTTAGTTTTTAAAACTCCAGTAGCATTTTGAAAATGATTGAGGATTATTTTCTCCAAAGTTACAGAAAACTAGTTGAGGTACCTGCTGCCCTGTATCTGTAAGGATAAGTCCTTAGAGGATCCAACTGTGTTGTCATACTGAGATCATTACTGGCCAGTTCACGGTCACAATACTCTGACCGTTTTTCATAAGCTGATGCCTTGTTTTGCGCCTTCTCAATTAGCTTTGTCATCTCATCATAAGCAGCTTTTTTGTCATGTTTGAGATGATAAACACGTGCCAGCCCCTGATGAGCTCGTGTATGCTTTATTTTCAGCGCACTCATATAGCAGTCTGCTGCAGAATCAAGTTTACCACAATCCACAAATATACTTCCTAGGTTATTAAGAGCCTGCAAAATGTAAGCATGTATAGCATAAACAAACAAGTATAGATACATTGACAAGAAACAGTACATCTGCATAAATACCTACTTGTCCTTTACGAAGACCATCGGAAGGACATCTAAGTGCCTCCTCCAGGAGTTGGATAACATAAGATGCAGATTCAGGATCCAGATATGTGTCTGCAAGAGCATATGCTTTAAGGAAAAAAGCTTCAAAAGACCTATGAATTGAGATGGACTCCTCAGCTTTGGCGATTGCTTCTTCACGGTAGCCAGAGTCATACAAAATCCATCCTTCATAAACAAGCCTTTCATAATTGGAGCTAGAATGATTGTGGGCAAACCGCAAGCTACGCATGGCAGCCTTTTGACAATTTAGCCTACGTTACAAATGTAAGTTAGGGTTTCTTTAGGGGTTTCCATCTCTTTCAATGCTTTAAAGAGAGAGGCTATTTTCTCAGTACTGTCAATAACCAGAATGGTAAATGCAATAAAAAAAGGATCATCTTTTAAAAGGTTTTTCTAGCACACAGAAACATCATCACAGCTGCTCAGTCTGGCAGCAGAAATCATGCCTAAAAGAACAAACTATTGGTGATTATATTACCAAATCAATCATGAAAAATGACTTCAGAATACAGTTCACGTGATGATTCTTCCCATGACCTATGACATAACTAAACAGTTCCAAGAAGTCAACAAGGGTAATATGATCCACAGAACAGAGGAAACATGGAATTCAGTGGATAGGGTTCTTATATTATTCCTAATTCATAGATCGCACAAGATTTAAATAACGAATAGCAGAATATTTACTTCAGTTCACCAAATCTTGGCAAAGCCATTGCCTATACGAGAGCAACAACAAATTAACCCGTGTTTTCACTAAATTAAAGGCTAATTACATTAATCCTCATATGACATTCCATTGAACACTGGCAGAACTGAACATTTTTTTGTGGCGATAAACAAACATATCGTTGTAAACCAGATCCATAGTATATCATTGATAATCTGCTACGTGTACTGCGCTCTCAGCTATCCACTTTGCTATATTAATACTATGGAGCCATAACCTAGGATTAGCCTACTTTTGAACTCAAGGTCTAAAAACATGGCAGGACCAAATGTAATTTAGAGGCAGAAATGACATAGATTGCAGCGCTTGACAGAAATTTACCGTAATAGTAGTAGAGATTGCCGGAACCACAGAACACTGTTTCCAGGATTATTTATCAGCATCTGATGTATGACAGCAAGGGAGCCGATATCGTCAACAGACGACCATCGATCATGTAGCTGCATCCAGCAATCAGCTGGACTCCACTGGTCAATATGTTGGCCAAGAAGTTCGACGAAGTGGCTACCTATCACGTTTCCATTGAACATTGTGTAATTGGGTTCTAGTGCTAATAAGGCTTGAATGTCTCTTATAGCAGCATTGTAGTCCTCAAGAGCAATATGGAACCAAGCACTAAGTTCAAGACAGTCAGGAGACACCTTAAAGCCGAGAATTCTGTTTATCTCTGTGATAGCTGCATCAGTCCAGTTCTCTTCTACCATTGAAACAGCTCTATACTTGTATGGAAATGAAAGAGTGGGATCCAATCTAGTAGCATAATTTAAATCTGATATCTTCTCAATACCCGAATTATACAATGAGCGTTCTTGGTACATCCACCCTCCGGGTTTGTGCTCGGATATAATTGAATTAATAATTCCATCTGCCAAATGCCTCTGCCCTTGCTTGTACTTTGCACGTGCAACTCCTGCTAATGAATAAACATGGCCTGCATTAACCGCTGCTTCAAAGAAATGGAGAGCTTCCTGATACCTCTTTCTTTCGAGAAACACACAACCCAACTGATGAAATGCTAGTGCCTTCTGCCACCTTTCAATTGAACATTCTATCAAACTCTCCAGCAAGTTTACAGTAACCTTAGATGTCATATCTTCTTCCATAGAAACCTGACTAAGAAAATAGAACAATGGGAAAGAAGCATGACCGGCCATAGCCAGTCTAGCTCGAGCCTCAAAACTACAGAATATATTCATAACTTTTGAATTATGTAAACAACCTGGAAGCTCTCTAAGAATCACTTGCAAGCAAGCGGCTGTGAAAAGGTTAGCTCTCTCCTCCAAAGCATAATCAATAAGAACCAAGGCTTCATCAATGTTGGAAACTAATGAAGCTAAATAGTTATCACAAGCAGATTTCATTTCCTCACAACAAAACCGATTTGCAAAAGACAGAATCTCCATAACAACATTAGGCAAACAAGAATCTAATTTCCTAGATTCACTAAATAATCTCACTGCTTTCATTCCATCCACTGATATCCCAATTCCAGAAAAATCAATAGAATCCTTAATCGACTCAACAAAATTTCCATATAGCATTGCCTTTAATGGCCTGGAAAGAGCTGCAACTTTACCTCGATTGCAGTAAACCTTCTCCTTGCCAATGCAAAAACAAACAATTGCATCCGAATCTGAACTGAAACACTGATCATTTACATCCGAGATATTGTTTGTCTCTAATTTCCCGCTATTATTAGAATCAATTGTCCTGGAACACTGACAGTGATCAAAAACAGAATTTGGATGATAACCCTGTATCAAAGCTGACTTGGGGCATTCAAGATTTCTTCCAATACAGTCAAATGTAGACCTTCCCACAAGTTCATCTTCTCTTCTCTCATACCTCAACCAAGCCGATGAAACAACCTTTGAGTGCACGTCTACCGCGTGCTGGCGAGCAAATTGAAGGCACCTCCGGAGCAATTTTGGATCACCAAGGCTACAGGACAAAGAATACTGCTCTAAATAAACCAAGAACTTGTCTGATTCCGAACTGTTGATCTCCCTACTGTACAATTCGGCCAAGGACTCAACAAAGTCAACAGATTTGAGATAAGGTTCTATCCGGGGTTCAAGAGAATCAGTTCTTGGGAGCCCATATGGGAGAAGAGTCCTAGACGCGGACGCTGGGACAGTGTCAACGGATTCACGTAGGATAGAATTCAAAGTAGGTAGTTGTTCCCCGTGGTTTTTCTTGTTGGCAATGCTTGAAGTGCTGGTGGCGCCGGCGCCGGCGGAGGTGGAGTTAGTAGGTGTAAAGGCGTAGACTTGCGTGGTTTTGCAACGTTCCTTGAGCTTAAGATAACGCACAGTAGCATTAGATACATCGAAAGAATATTGACGAAGAAGACTTACCAATCTTGATTTGGAAAGGTTTGAATTTCTCGATTGGTTGGCTTCATTGTCAGTTGAAGCAGACATGAATCCAAATGGAAAATCAAATCGAAATCCCAAATGGGTTTGTGGAGGAAATGAAGATTCTTGATTCAACTCCAGCCTGCATAGACCACCATTTGAGGATGTGCGGTGAGGCCTGACAGAGAAAGGGACACGACATAAAGCATTAAACTATTGTTCGATGATTTCTGTCGTTTTCATCAAATTGGACTTTTTCTTTCTCAGTTTTTTGTGGATGGTGGATTCATCATACTGTTTAATGTTGAATAAATAAAATCACACTCCGTGCATGATTGCATTTTGGGTTTTGTTTAATAATGATACTGGTAATAAATAATGACACGAAAATGACTTTTCTTTTAACACTCCATTTTTTGTTCCATCATAGCTGATACGGAAAATTACCTATTTTGGGAGGCAAATGGATTGACTCATGTGGCCTCAAATCCAAAGATATAACGGGTGCCAGTCACGTCACATTAACTATTGGTATAATAACTACCATTAACAAAACATATCATATTATAGAGTGAAGGATATACGGGTTTATTTGGTGAGATTCTTGTAACGAGAAAAAGATCAAAGAGCACTGAAAACTAACTAATAGAAAACTAACATGTATGTTCAATAACCTCAATTTTATAATAAATTAGACGCTTGGAATCCACATGTTTTATAATTTCACCAAGAAAGATGGAGTGAATAATCATGAAATATCATAAATTTGTTACTGTAACAAGATATATAAGGGGCTCTTCGCCTATGTGACATCACCTGAGTTGAATCCACTAACATGTAATTGTCTTCGCACCTTCCCATACCAGATGATGTGGTGCAACAGGAAGTTTGACTTATTTTGCAACAACAATTTAGGCAAACCTTCTTCCCACATACAAGCAATTA
This sequence comes from Nyctanthes arbor-tristis, assembly GCA_963692815.1. Lineage (NCBI taxonomy): Eukaryota > Viridiplantae > Streptophyta > Magnoliopsida > Lamiales > Oleaceae > Nyctanthes > Nyctanthes arbor-tristis. The sequence goes on from CAVNYN010201307.1 coordinate 49,056, forward strand.
AGATTAGTAAGGTAGGCTTCAAGCTTCCTTAAGAGAACACTTATGCAAGAATTTAATATTATAGTCTCGATGTAATATTATATGGTGTCATATAATCATATAGTGTGTATCACGACACTTCATATAGAAAACTATAGTCATGTGACGTATCCTGATACATGTCATATAATCATATGGTATCATATGATACCATAAATATATAGTGTTATATTACCTCTGGTCTATAAAGATAGTTTAGTAATTATTTTCATATAGTACTCCCTCTGTCTCACAAAGATATTCTTCCTTTTTTTATTTATCCAAAATTATATTCTCATTTTCTTAATTAATTTTCTGGTTTTCTAATATACCCTCATTTATGATGTATAGTAATCAACAATAAAGAAAACATAAAGTGAAATATTAAATAAATCAAAAAACATATTAGGAAATATATTGTTAAATTATATATTTCTAATAATATTAATGATATTTTCTTAATTTATATAGAGAATGAAAGGGATTGGGGGACGGAGGGGGTATTATTATTTCCAAGTCCAAGTGTGACTGTACTAGGAAATCCACTGAATAACGAATTTCCATTAATTGCCAGTTTGCCATGGCATTTAATGTTCTGAATCTTAAAAATAACTGCTAGTATTTAATGTAAGAAACTGTTTTTATTATTCAAGTTCTTCAGTACATGGCAAGAAAAATCCTGTTTTGCTAAATACGGGAAAAGTTCCTTCCCACTCGTTCTTTTTGAATTCTTCGCCAATAATGTAACTTATCACCAATATAATAATTTAAATCACAAGCTCTAGTAAAATCTCACCTTTTTTTTTTAAATTTAACTAATTAAAGATATATCTCTTACCAACTGAAAAGAAATTATAGTACTTTAAGAGTACCAAAAATATAATATTTCTGACTAATTAAGAAATCACATATGTGGCTAAAGATTCCAAATTAACAATAAATTAAGTCCCATGAATCCACATGTCAATTATTAATATTGCCAACATGATGGATAGTACCACATATCCTGCCGACATATTACGTCCACCAATGAAAAATAACCACGTCTCCTCCTATTACCCCTTGTTCTTTTCTTATTTTTACATATATCAACCGGTTGGCATGTATATTTGCAAAAGAACAGGATTTTCATTTAATAAGACAAATAGCTCCGGAATAATTGAGAAGAACTTTAGTCCCAGTTTTTCCAGAGTGCTTCTATAGAAAGTAAGGGGAGAGTACTCCTCTGTATGGCACGCCCTGATTAGTGGAAATCAGGAGTACCCCTCTGATTTCCACCAATCAAGGGGTGCCATGGGAGAGTACTACTGTCCCTAGAAGTTTTGAGGTTTTCCCTTCATGCCTAAAGGACTAGTGACGCCATATTGGAGTTTGTTGAACTAATAACTGGTCGCTTAATAGATTCGGGAATCCTCTAGCCAATTCACAAACAATAAAAAACCAAAAAATTATAATCTAAATATAGAACTTTCTTTTTTGCTAGTATTTCCTTGTTGAGAATAGCTCACCGGTCACTCTGTAACACCAGGTACTTTTGCTTTACCCAATGAAACTAATGAAAAAATAGTACTACCACTAAAAAGAGTTTTTCTAGGTAACCAATACTGCAAAAAAAAAAAAGAGTAAGAAACCACCCGTACCTTTTTTCCTTTTTATTTTGGGGGGCAAAGTCGTTTCGTCATCAGGAACTAACATTGGTTCCTTAAAAGAATATTTACTTATGCCATACAAATATAAAACTTATTTCCACTTTCACCACATAAAAAAAAAAAAAAAAGACACTACTCTTAACAGTTGAAAATGTAATATTTAAAAACATTGTTTCCAATAATACACATCAAATGAAATTTATAGGGCATTTCTTTTCTATTTGTTTTGGGGGTGGGGTGGGGCGCGAAGAGTGACAGAAGAATAAGGAGTGCAAGCTCATTTTTATGGGACAGATGGAGATTTTCTCACTAGTAGGCAACATCACTGTCTAAGCGGTAAAGAAACTCTGCTGTTTAAAAGTTGACTCCAATATGGACCTCATAGGGGTAGGACCGGCTAAATGATTGAAAGGATCAATAAGTAAAGGACATGAACTTTCAACAGTAATGTGTGGAAACCATGCCCCGTAACAAATCACACCAATGCACTAGTAATTGCTACATGATCAACTTCCTCTAGTAAGCAGAACTAGTTTATAACCCTTTTTAATCCAAGAATAATTGTCAACAAGAGACGGCCAAGTCAGATTTACAGTTCCTACATGCTTGGCAGTTTGTGTGTTTTACAACGAGAGTTAGAAACTAAGATGACAACAAAATTCCAAGATCCATAGTAATACATGAAGTCACCAACTTATTTTGAAGGGATTTGCGCAAATGTTTATGTATGCACTGGTTCCCATTCCCAAGTGTCTAACTCTATATTTCTGTCTCAGAGAGAGAGAGAGAGAGAGAGAGCGCAGCAGAAAAATTGAAGCTGAAGTCTTTACTAGCTTGTCATGTCACATGTATGATGTACCTGTTAAGGTTAGATCTTGTTAGTGAATCAACACATAAGGATACGGAGCCTTGCTACCACGCCATGTGCTCAAAAGGTCCGTCTAAGCAAATTTCTCAATGGAATTTAATCCATGAGCTTATATCTTTTCTCCTGGACACCACTGACTCCCATTTGTATCTCTATGATTGTATGAAGTGGCATCTGCAAATTAAGGAACAAATTACCTCTATGTACTATCAAACAGTGGATGAAATGAAGTACCATCAAATCATCATGCACAAATTACCTCTATGTGGGGTATTTCTCTTAATGGCCTATCAGCAAAATAAGCATATAAAGCTCTCAGTACCGCCTACAAGAAAGGATCAAAATAACATTTGAGCATACTGAACACAACGTTGTTTCAGGATAAGACTTCAGGTGAAAAGTGAAACCTGGTGAGATACCACCACAACAGGAGCTCTTTGTCGCTCAAGCTCAATAATAACAGGTTCTAGCCTGAACGAGGTCAAAAGTCAAATGACACTAAAGCATGATAAACCTTTTTTTCTTCAGGAACTGTCATCAAAGCATTTGATACAAACCTTTGTATAACATCTAGATAAGACTCCCCACGAGGATATCTATATCTCAATTTGTCCTTTTTGCGAGACCTGTGATATATAGAATATAATGAACATTAAAAAGCAGGTGACTTTGAGAAACTCCGGAAAAATACGACTTGATAACAAAAACATAGCCGGTATTCAAAGATCAGCTCGTCTTGTTGTTGTTATTGTTGTTGTTAGAGTTTGAAATGTAAAGTTGTATTTGAGCAATTGTCAAATCGGTGTCAAAAAAATTATAATGTGAAAAGTAATTTGAGGATCAAACACCCCTTAGGACTAGTTACCGGTTCCACTTTTTTCTTTTAGGACATTTATTGATCTTTTATCTTTCTTGTGTTCTTGCAAGATATAACATCAACTAGCATTCCGTTAAGGATACTTGGGTTGCAAAACTAAGCCCCATCAACAGGTCTTTTCTTATGATTCTGCCCTCAAAGGCAAAGATGATCCAGAAATCAACAGCAACAAGGAAAAATTAGGATAGGATGTCATCAACTCACGAAAAAGATTAAAAGAGGCAGATGCAAACTTATTCATATAACTGAGGTAGTCTTAAGGAAGAAAGTACTTTCAGTCCCATGGAGGGTCGGATTATCTAGGATCGTCATGGTAGTGATGTGGAAAGTCTTATGGTCCACTGCCAGGCAACAAAGATCTCAACTACAAAGTGAGCTTGTAGGTAAATGATATTTTTCCTGGAATCAGTTGGTAACAAAAAGAGAGGAGATGTGGTCCCCACATCTGTCACAGTTGTATTTTTATTTTGTAATGAGTCCTGATTTCCAATTCTCGAAATTTATCATGATACCATGACAGTAAACTCATTTACAGGTTAAGATTTGGTGTTATTTGATTGACTGAGAAAAATCATCAGGCTAACCATCCACTGCAAGTATCATAGTTTGAAGTCTTCCTAATAGTGCTTGATCCATTCACAAATGTGCTAAAGAGAGAAAAACAAAGTTTGAAGAACTGAAGCATACTCATATTCCTCGGGCATATTTTTCTTTATTTCCTCATAAGTCATCCCATCACACACACCAGCATTTATTTCATCAAGTGCACGCCATTGTATCTACAAGTGAAGATACAATAATAAAAAAAAAACTTATATCTCAACCAAAACAATTTGATGACTGTATTTTGTGGGTAGATAATAATGATTAACAAAACTAACCTTCGGGAATCCAACAATCGGACTTGCACTTAAAATTGTTCTCTGCAATGTGCTGGTCCATATCTAAAGCAATGGGAGAAAGATCAAGTAAAAAATATCAAACATAATGTTGTGATTTAATGCGAGGTTAGTTCCAGTGGATGTTCAAGTAATTATACAAATTTTACAAACAAAATGCTATCATTCATTCAACGTTAAAGAACTCAACGACATGAGTTTCATTCCTAAACTGGACATTTGGACTAAATACACTATGACCAATATTGACAAAAGAAAAATACATTTAGAGCCATCTCATACTATCAGCAGTGATATTGATGCTAATTAGCACCTGGCTTTCTATATGTGAAGCAAGACTCAGCACAATGTCATAAACTATGATATCATGATGAAAACAATCACACATCCAACCAGGCATGAAAGCTCATGCAGAATAAACGATTTGGCCCTAGTATGACTTTGATTTTTGAAAACCATGCTCTTCCGATCTCATTTTCAACCACACATTCTCTCAATAAAAAAATTTTGCACATAAACCCACATATCTTTCCTACCTTTCAACCATACATTCTCCCAAAAGATCACTCTTCACAAAATAACTTCTCAAAATATCAAAATCAGACAAGCCTTACTTTATTTCAAGAAGGAAACCACTGTGAACATATTATTATACGCTTAATATTAGAGAAATTCAAATAAAACCATTTAATTTTATGGTGTTGCCCACATCATCCACTCTTGAAGTCTTTCAAAAAAGAGGCAAATCAAGAAAGCACAATATCCTTTTAAGACAATAGATAAGAAAATGGATGGTAAAAGCATACTATTTAGGAATAAATATCCGATTAGATACAGCATTAGCATGTTTAAGATAAATTTATGATTTCCATCTAGCTGAATCAAATAAGGCTATCGGTAAGGCTAAGACGCTTTCTGAAAGTGATTCATCAGAAATGGAAAACTCAAAATTCTGACTTAAAATTCAGAAGAAATGATGGCACAGAATAATTTTATCCAAGCATGTGTTCAAAAACACAAGTAATTCGATCTCAAAACCCGATTTTCTTATTCATTAAAAATAAAAAGAGAAACTTACAGAAGCAGCCCTTTCATTTTTCAGACGCTTTTCAACAAAATTAGCAAGTTTCTTCGCATAAAGCTCTCCAGTATCACTGTTCAATGAAAATTAGCATGTCAGATTAGGAGGTCATGGAGAGGTGTGGAAAAGATTATTCATGTCGCAGAAAAATATTAACTCAGATGCAATACAATTAAAGGAATATGTATAGCTAGTCAGAAATTTTTATAGTATCATATCATGCCAGGGGAACTCCACAACATCTATAGTTAAGCATAACAGGGGATTCTTGAAGAGATATATCCATAATCCACCACTTAGTTGCACTGACATGGATCCCTTTGCCTTAAAATTACGTTGCTTAACAATAATTTGCCAAACAGCCTGTCTCCTCTCCCTGGCACTCTGCTTATCTTGAAATTCAAGGGGTTTTTTTTCTTTATTATACAAGGACTAAAGACAGGAAGTACCTTAAGGAACTAAGTGTTGAAGAACAGCACTAGAACTTTGCTCATTGAATGAATAAGAATGATTTTACCAAAGAGGGATCTTCGCTTTCAACAACAGAACTATGAAAATAACCATGCGGACTCAAATATTCCACGCAAATTGAGTTGAAAATTTAAAATAATGAATACAAATACAGAGAACCTTAGCACGCTATCACCCCCAATTCTTCCCCTAACGTTGTCCCGGCTCTCTCCATGTCTAGTAAGCAGAATGGGTCTTGGTGTTAGATGTGTATTCACCTGTAAAATGGGTAGCAACCTTTGAAGTCACATCTTCCTCCAGATCTCTTTATACTCTATAACAAGTATATATTGAGTTCAAAATATAAATCGGAAAGCAGAAAAACAGTTTGAATAAACAGTTCAGAGAAATATAATGATCCAAAAATATGCTTAACTGCAACAGCAACAGGAAGAGTACCCTGGGGGGGCAACAAGCTCGATGCTTGGAACAGTAGTAATTTAGCATATGTAAATTTGTGTAATATCTGGCACTTAAATCGCTAAAGTTTTGCTATAAAGGAAATCTCTTCAACATTACCAGGTGGACCAAGGTGTCTAACATGGAGTCCCTTTGGATAAAGTTGCAGTAACATACGCATAGAAGTACCTCTATTCACAGTTCACATAAAAAATTAAGGGTATGCTGTGTCGGTAGACATGTCCGCTAACTATTGTGAGACATTTAGGGATCAGAATAGTGTTGAGATATGAATAACGTTAATGTGTCAATATAGTGCAACCAACTGCAAAATACCAGTCCAGAATCCAAATAATAGGTAAGAGTTACAGCGTAATGAAATAAGACATACCAAGAAAAATACTATACGGCCGGGAAGATAACCGCTAATGTTGTTCACCTGTTTCACGACTTACATTCACAATTAGATAGCAACCAGTAACAATGACTTAATTGAAAGAAAAAGGAGAAAAACAATGGGAACCCAAGAAGTTCAGGAAATAAGACTAGGGATCCGTCTAGAATAAATTTTTATCAATGGGAATTGCAAAAATTTGACCGTTAAAATGGGAGTGGGGCCATAGTTGCATAAATGGTTGTTGACCATGGAGACAAATTGTGACAATACAAGACTTCATCCCATATACAAAATTCAGATTACCTAAAGTGCCCTCATTAAATATAAAGCCATGATGCCATTGAAAAAAAATACAAAAGCAAGAGTAAAAATGCAAAATGTTATGAAGTCTGAGCATATGGGCCTCAAAATTCACGTGAATATAGCTTCCCCATTTCCCCATAATGCCCAACGGTCCAATTTTTGCAACTCACGTTCAGAAAAATTGATTCAAGATGGATCCTAAATATAGCAAAATGAAATTCGGAACAAAAATCTTTTTAAATATTCTACAGACAGTATCTTTAACCTTCTATCAGAACAAAAATAGATCATAGTTACCAAAAGAAAAAGGATCATGATTATAATTAACTGCAGAAGTAGAATAATTTATCTTTTTAACAGTTACATAATCTATAGACTGTTGATCAAATGGCTTTCACTAAAAAACAGATGTTTGCAACAGGTAGATTCATTGTGTTTAGGTTTTTATTTCCCTTTTCTCTTATTAAAAAATAATGAAATAGGTGTACATGGGGAACAATCTAATAAGAAAGCTAAGAGCGGATGGGATGAATGCCCAAAAATCAGCTTCTCAAGAATCAGAAAGGTGTAATATGAAGCTCAACTCTTTAAAATCATCTAACTACCAGTCATAATATGGGACTTAGCACCATAGGAACAGAATGATATAGAATAAATGAAGAACAGAATGATATAGAATATAGTTAACGTATTAATCTTTGTTTAGCTCTAATTACTTTCAGAAACTATATATCAAGAGTCGTAAAGTTTAACTGTTTTCCTAATTTGAAAATAATGCATTCAGTGGGCATTAAGGTACTTTGAGTGCTGTCTATCTGAAAGAGTCTGAGACTGGGAAAAAATACAGAATTTGTGTCTTCCAGAAAATTACTAGATTTTATCATATCTACTACTTCTGGTTTCAATATTTATCTTCACATTTTTCCTTCATTGACATGTGAACTTTGGCAGCAACTGGAGTAGCAAGTTTTCTGTACATCATAGGACTTCTCTACATAGCACTTGAACCTGAAAATTTTAGAGGAAATTCCAAAAAATGTCCAATTTTTAATTGGCATTTCCAAACATGGCCCCTTACTAAAGTTTGGACAAAAATGGCCATTTTTGACTTTTTTCCCTGTCATACTTTCTCTAGTTTACAACTTATATCATCACCTTTTCCACCCAACAAACCCTAGCCACCACCATCACCCACCACCTCCGGTCACCATCTCCGACCACCATCCCTGATCCCCCTTCCCCCCTCCGTTTGCATCGTGGGTGCTGCAATCACAGCACCCATGTCGAGAGGTGGTGCTGCACACTGCGTGAAATCCCATGGGCAGCGCTGTACCACTGGGCACTGCGAATAAGTTCTGCCGCCGCCGGGGTTAGATTTTGGTGTTAGATTGGAATTTTGTAAATTTGATGAAAGGAAAAGGGTATGATTGACATTTTATCACCAAAAATGGCCATTTTTGTCCAAGTTATAAAAAGTGAATATTTTTGTCCCTAGCATGTTAAATTTGGCCATTTTAGGAAATTCCCCTAAATTTTATATTAATCTGGTTTATGTAAAAAAAGGATATCATCTGCATATTGACAAATATAAAAGGACAAGCTGATAAGATGTGTGTCCGAAACCTGCTATACTGGCTAACAAATTAAGCATAAAATTCTCTAGTATCGCACCAGGATTTGTTGGATATTGTTATCCTCTTTATTTTCTATTATTATGTGCAAATAGTAGATCAGGTAAGAGAAGCAGCCCTGCATATGTGTGTAATATATAGCAACATTTGATTTTACAGAAAATACAGTTTGCAACTAATCTAATAAGATTGAGGCGTGACAACAAAGAGGTTATTAACAAAGAGGTTATTACTTGTATTTGTCCACCGTGGCCACTAACCATGTCAATCATTTTGATATAAGAGCCTTCTTCTACGGGTTCATAAACCTAGAATCAGAAAATGATACCTATAAAACACAAAATAGAGCATCCGCCGAAGTAAAATTTAGCAATGAGAAACTGTCATAAAAATGTTTCAAGAAACTACTTTTTCATAGTTATCAAGCCGATGTTTGAAGTCATGATATCCAGCTTCAAAATCTGGCCTGAAAAGAATAAACAATCGCAAGGTAAAAATATCGTAGGTTCTCATTTCAAGGAAATTCAAGTTATGTCATACTCTTCTGCATAATCAGGGCTCTGTTGAACTTTGAGGCGTATATTTCTTTCAATTATTTGCTGATCGTTACATATTGTCTCCAGAAAGATAATCTGAAGCAAAGAACACACAATTACATTAACAAATCCGAGTCTAAAAAGCCACAGACTATGTTTTTTTTTCTTCTTATGAACAATAGATGCCAGAAATGGAAGGAAAACCACCATCACAGATTATATATAGCTTGTGCATTACTACCATAAACAAACAAGGGGACCCTCGCATGCAACCATACTCGAGGACGTCGGAATTCACACCCAGGAAAAGTTCGCATAACCCAACCAGACAAAGGCACTGGCCCCAGAGCCCAAAACTTCCATTTTGAGAAAACTTAACCCAACCAGACAAAGACACTGGCCCCAGAGCCCAAAACAAAAGACAGGCGAAAGAGGGAGAGAGAAACCTAAATCTCTCAGATCATCTTTCATGCCATGTATCTTAAAAGACTACACGAACAGAAAGATTGTAGGAAGACTAGCCATGAACTCAGTATTTTTGAGCATAGATTCTGGTGGAACTACAATCAAATAGCTGCTTAATCATCATACCTTGCATTTTCCTTCAGCCATTTTCATAAGCATATTCCTCCTTTTCCTAGTGCTGTTTGTGGCATCAAATATTCCTACCTAAATGCAAAAAAAAAATACAAATTAGAACAGGACAAAATATACATAACACATTATCGCCAAATAAGTAAATAAATGATGACAAGGATGATGAAACCACATACTCACCTGTCCACCCTCTTGCATCCAAGATATCATATCATCCATTGCAAGAGCTGCTACCTAGTTGCAGGTGATATGTTAAAACTATGTGCAGGGAAAGAAGTTAACTCAGGTCATGAATTATGCTAGGAAATAACAAAACACTGCAAATTAGTTCAAAATTCACGAAGTTAACTTCAATAGATTGAGAACATGTTTACGGAGGCTTATTCTTCAACTTATACATATCTTACTAATATATTCTTGTAATTTGAAATCAATATTCCGTGCAGGCAGCTACCTCATTTCGTGCTTCCAAGCCTTCTGGATTGTCACCTCGGAAAAAATCAGCTGTCTGCATCAAAGATATATTATGTAATACAATGATAGATACAAAAGATATCCATTCAGACATCAAGAGAAAGTTTATCAACAGTATGACAAATTAATTTGGTCCATCCTTTGCCAAATCCTTTTGATTTCTTTATAAATGTGACTATACCAGTTTATTTAAAACCTCTTTGTCATGCATAGAGCATGATTGGATGGGCTTATATGTTACAGACTTGTTTCTTTTGACTAGAACTGCACAATTGGCCGGAAGTTTAGAGGACTGTCCTAAAGGCAGCAAGCGATGGTCATGTTTGAGGGAGCAATCTACATTATCAGTTTCTTAACAGTAATAATATGGACAGTGCATACAGTTATGATTGTGAAAAAAATTTCACATACTCCCTATAATTTTTAGATCTTATATTTCTCCTAGGAAGGGTTTAGAATCTTAAAAGTGAGTGTCAAGAGACGACAAACACAATCAAAACTCACACATACTACAGAAAGTACTCTACCGGTTCTAAGATGATAGCTTCTTTGACTTCCGTAATTGTTTTACTGGCACTACAGTTATCCTGTTCTTATTATTTCAAAAATGCAGACAAGAACACCAATTTTTCTGCCGTACCAACGTATATTCCATGCATTACGGCCAGTGTTTTGTCTTAACTGGATTTGAGTACATAAAAACCATGCATTAGTTGACATTCGTTTTTTGACCAGAAGGAGAAAAGCAAGAACTCTACTTAATTCATTTACCCCAAAAATCGAGCATCGCAGGCATCGAGAGTTTTGATAACCATCCATCACACGTGTGAATGAGTGTGTGTGTGAGAGTGAGAGAGAGAGAGAGAGAGAGAGATTTAAGGGCATCTTATTTGTTAAGAAACCTGGATGTACATCCCAAGATATTCTTAAGAGATTCAACTGTTCCTTTAGAGTGTAGATATTCTAAAACCATCTCTGATGTATGAATGAATCCACAGAAACATGGAGACAAATGGGACCTCTGACCAATTTACAAACCTGGTTAGCTCCATGCTTCAGCCGTCGATACTGAAACAAAACATACCAATTATTTGACTTCCCCTATTTCAATATCCGTAAGTCCATACAAAAATGTATGGTAATAATAAAATATTTATTACCTTCCCAACATTGAAGTGTTTGGTTTCATGCCCTAACCATCGAAGGTACCTAGTAAGTTTAGCTGCGGTAAAAGTTTTACCACGAGCAGGCAATCCAACCTGTAGCAATTAGAATAATACCTTTCAGGCCTGAATTTTTACAACGAATAATGCTATTCATGACTAGTGGTGATGATCACCGGTCTATATGACATTGTGGTGTCAATAAATGATAAGTTCAATTAAACGTAGAAATATTAGATTCATTTAAGTAGACTAATCATTTAATGCCAACTAAACATGACGATGAACACCAATTGTGATAAATAGCAATATTGCATTACTCTTTTACAACTATATCTGATGACGAACCCTTTAAACAAGTACAAAATTCGAGAGGTGAAAAGAAACTTTTAGAGAGAACAAGTGATGCAAAATGGAAAGGAATAATATATTCTAGAAGAGCTTAGAGTTAGTATTTATTTATCTATTTGTTTTTATTATTACTTGGTTACCAAGTTACTTGTCTTGTAAGTTTTTTTTCCCTCATTTAGTGTAGGGTTAAGGTTTTGTTCGCCCTATAAATAGTTCACTTATTTCATTGTATGAGACATCCTACTTTTATGGATAAATCTTCTTTCAAGAATTTGTCTAGAATTTTCTAAGAACTTGCGAGTTCTTATCTTAACAACTTGCGAGTTGATAGAGCTTGCGAGCTCATCCTCTTTGTTCGGCATCAACAAGATAAAGAAATTAGAGAGAGAAATTGTGGTTTATATTTCCTAAGAGCATGTTAGTGAGGGGGAAAACCCCCAAATTTGAGTTTTCCCTCACCATGCTAAATAATATCAAGGAGTAAAAACCCAAGTTTTGGAGAATTTGAGGAGGAAAAGCCCAAAGGACAGGCTTGGCCCGTATTTTAAATTTTTCCCCATCTTTTCCCCCTTTCCCTTTTTTCCCTTCACTTTTCACCCTCACTTTAGAAATGCTCTAATACAGAGAACTAACCCTCCTTTGCAGGGGTTAAAATCTAAACTGGAAAATAAAGAAACCCTAATTTAAGAAGAAATTAACTATGAAAATATATTAACGTCCTACTGAAACAAGACTTAAAGACACAATAGAAAACCCTAACTAAATTGATATTTTTTCCTTCTGGAATATAATTCTCATCATGCATTTGTATGACAATAATATCTTCCTAAAAGAAAGAGTAGTACACATGCAATATTATTACCATGGTAGAACAGAAGATACAAAATTCAGTAAGAAACGACTAGGAGTACCAGCACAATCGCCAGATGCGAATCCTCTTTTGGCCCAAGCATCTGATCTGCTACAGCAGCGGCTGCAACAGCTCCTGCAGCAGCTGGCATAGAGTTCTGACAATTTATGGTGGGTAATAAATTAGAAGTATGCATCACTAAGACAATTGAAAATTTTCACTTTCATTCTTTTTCACAGTAAACTCAGAGAATTCCAAAAACCTTGGCTTCTGAGTAAGGTTTGAGATCAACTGTGAATGATGCAGCACTTGCTGATCTTACTAGCCTAGGAGATCCTACCCCTCTGTCCACAAAGTGTCCTCTGTGACCTTCTTGTTTCTGCATAGATGAAAAGGTTCCCACTGACTTCGATTCAACCATGCCAGATCCTGAAGATGATGCAGTTGGGTCTGGAACAATGAGATCGGAAGAGCGTCGTGTAATCAAAGGTTGCAATTTCACATTTTAGACATACAAAAGCAGCACCCATATAGTGGTTGCAAAATATGAAAACAAAAAGATGAGCTAGTTCATTCCCCCAGAGAACTGAAGATAGGCAATTCAAGGCAATAATAAAGTCCATTGATGCTGCCATGCTACCAGCTCCCTTGTAAGCCAGTTGACGTGAATTTATTAAGTTCCATTGATGCATAGACATACTACCTTCCTTTCTCAGATTAAACAACTGATATTGAAGTTATGATGAACCAGTGTTTTAACATAGGAATATTCATTTAACTTAATTTAGCAGGCATTCTTTAGGAGAAGGAAAAAAGAGACGCAATTTGATCATACAGCAATAGCAAGAGATTTTTATGTTTACTCTTCTTCTCAATAGGGCACCGAAGCAAAATGTAAATTCGACTCGTTATCTACATGTCAAAAGAAGTTAATTTACATTGTGCACTTTATTCTCTCTAAATACCGTTATTTTATCACTTGCTTTGCAAATGCAATTATTTTATCTTCATGTTACAGTATTCTCAAGGTATGGAATACAAGAAGAACGCAGTTGATGTTTCAGACGTTCAACAAAAACACAATTATTTTTGTTGAAATGTAATGCACCATTAAAGCAAACAGTTCAGGGAAATACCCCAAATCGACTCAATGACCTAGGTGTTTCTGCCATGTTAGCTGCATACATCAGACCTGAGTTTGCAGAAGTTGTTGGAGCTGGGACAACATAGTGCTCAAGATCAAGCTCCAGAGTTGCTGAAGATCCATTCTGTAGTGGAAATTGCCAAAGTAAAAACTGATATATCAAAAGACCTACATGATAGATACCACACATAGGAAATCATAAGCTATGCTAACAGAGATGCTCACATAGCAAGCTCCTGAAGTCATAGCACTAAACTTACTATATCTATTGAGCTTTACTTCTCAAAAGGTATATTTTGATTGAATGCGTACCCAAGGGAACAACATAGTATAATGCCATCATGAAGAAATGCATCTTACATGCCCGTTATGATCTCCACCTTAACCAAAAAAGTCAATGTATATTTCTTATTCAGCACTATGTTTTTCTTGCTAGAAAGGCTATTCTCTCTCCTTCCATGATGCCTACGATAAAAATGCTTCGGAAACACACTGGTAACTAAAATTCGGATGTGATAGAGTCATCATCCACAGATTTAGCTATAATGTCGAGTGGATTCTTCAAAAGGTTAAAATCTTAAAAGAGGACATTCACACTTCATATTTGTAAAGAGTTGATGTACCGCTATGCATTACTTTGTGCATACAAGTATAAATATATCACAATAATTCATAGCAGGGAGCAAAGCTTTTAAGTTCTTACAAGCAATATGTATGAGATGAAGAGAATTATTTTGTTCATTATTTTGAACGCACTCTTAAACGTACCTCATTGCCAGCTTCAGCAGCTGAGTTTATACTAATATCAGGGATTCCACGAACAGTGGAAGGCTGGAGATTCTCTTGATATGCTCTCCAGCTTGCAGCGAGATCAAATGGCGAAACTCTATCCACGTTAACAAATACTCTGTATTCAGAAACCTCATCACCGTTCAATTTAAACATAGCCAACCTCCCATCACCATGTAATGTACCCGCAGTCAATTGCCTGTTCGGACCCTCCTCAACTATACAAGGTGAGTTACTATACTTGGGCTTCAAGAGAAATTTAAAATCCAAAGTCTCTGTAACAAGAGAAAAGAATCTTGAATCCTCAAATTCACAGAAAACAGAGGGTACAATAAAGTACTGGGTTATGCAATGGGTGCTAGTTACCGTGGTTAGGAGGGACCACAAAACTTAAAACCCACATAGAGGTGTATTCGCGTTCCATTGACAGCTGATAATTCACAGCAATAAATTAGCAAGTGAAGGTGGAGAATCACCCACAAATTGTAACCAAAGACCAGACTCAGAAATACCATATAGCGTCCGAATCATTCAATTAAAAAATGATCAATTACATGCGGAACTGAAAATCGACAGGCACCGTAATGGGTTGATGTTTTTGCAATGAATTCATGTCCTAAAACTAGCAGCGACTGGGGAATTGGGGGAGGACAATTACCAGCAAACTTCAAAAATGCAAAACTCAGCAGAAAACTAGAAATACCCAAATCATTTAATTAACAAAATGTACAATCAAAATTACTTTAATCACTCACACTTTTAAACAATCAAAATTACTTTAATCACTCACACTTTTAAATAAATTAAAGTCCTGAAAATTCTTAAAGCTAGGAAAGATCATATATAACCCATACAGCTTTTGAGGAGTCCCAAGAGCCCACAAGGGGTACAGAGCCGTAAACGTGGGGTATAATACCGCCGTTGGGCTTATAGTTTTCCATTCTGAGAGACACATAGAGTTGACCGCCGGCTTGGTCTCTCTCCTCGCTGCCATGTGAGCTACTATCTGCGTTTCTCGATGTGCCCGTGCCCATTTTCTGCTACAGGTAGAAGCAGCAAAAATGGAAGTTTGCAGTGATCAAAATGACATTGAGTCGGTTGAATATATGCTTGCATGAGCGTGGGTAAAGAAATAGATTGGGATTGAAAGGTGTGGAAAAATGAAAAGCGTGGCGATAAGGTTCCAATTGATACTAATTCATTCCCCGCATCCCCCCTTCAATATTCGAAAGATAATAATAATGGGGTTTTCTTCTTGAAGGGAAAGAAACTTTTTCTTCCTTTTTTTACCAATTCAGTGGTTTTTAATTTAGGGAAAAAAAAAATGGAAATAATTACATGGCTGTCCGTCTCCAAAATTCCTTATTCATTTTCGTTTTGACACTTGAGATGGTTTTTATCATATTTTTCCACCGTAGTGAAACAACAAGGTTTGTGAAAGAAAACAATTACAAGAATTATATAGAAGTGCATGTGGACCCCCAATGTTTTGTTCCCTTTTTTGGTTCCTGTAGAAGAGAAAACTTTGTTACAATATCTCCTTTGTAGTGAAATATAACTATAAGATTGAAATGGAAAGTTGAAAAGGAAAGAGATGATTTTTGAATTCTGAATTTTTTTTTTTTTTTTTTAGAATGCCAATAGACACTCAGGTAAATTTTTTCTCTAGTGATTAAAACGATTACATTTCGAGTTGAAGATCTCATTCAGGTTCGAATCATACCTACTCTGTCCTGGATTTCGCTTCCCTCCCCTATATCTTCTTGTATCTCAGGGGAAAAAAAGTCAATTTTTCCAAGCAAGCAAGACTAGTGTAAGAAAATTAAATTGTGATTATCCAATGAAGTTAAGTTTCAAGCTTACACGAGACTCACTAAATCCAACTCCAACCCTACCTAACATTGAGTATTTGCACCAAATACTCACCAAATTTTCAGGGTGCAGTATGCTTATTTGTTTTCCTTTGTGATTATGGCAGTTTCAGGAGGTGCCATCACGACACACTTGACACCTCCCATACCATGTAATAAGTACATAAATGCAAGTTTCATAGATTTGTCCCATTCATGTGATGCACATCCATGCACCTCCGATTAAAAAATTTCTCCTGATAAATCAACAATTGCAGTTGTGTCTCAATGAATACATGTAGTAGGTTTATTGATAGAGGCGTTTCAACTTCTACACAAAGGAGTTGGTGAAACTGCAAAGTTCAGGTAATCTCATGATTACTCTAAGCATAATCGAAAGGTAAAATTGCTAAATAACTTGGGCTTTTTATCATTATTTTCAATCAACAAAATGAAATGCAATAGTTTTTATTTATTTTATTTATTTTCTGGATTACATATTTTTTCCTCTTTCTTTTTCTATTATTTTTTGTTAGCATTTTTTTTTCTCTTGTCGTGTGATGCTTTCACCCTTTATGTGCATATATCCCCTGAAAAATTAGCATTTAGTTAGTCATTTTCAGACAAAAATAGTATCAAGCGTAGGTATTAAAAAAGTTTGAGGATAAAGATGTCCAAATCGAATGTTAGATTTTACCCTTCTACCGATTAATGACCTTGAAGGAATTGACACCCATCTATGTTCTCGTCAGGACCATGAAAAAATTGAAATTAGAGAAATGATGTCCAATCTATGTGATTGTACTATCTCTTGTCCACATTATTACTTTTTGATACAAGGGAAAGATAGAGTAAGGTGTGGTTTGAACTCGAGAGCTCTCAAAACGTAAGAACATAACTATTTGCAACACTTATTCGAACCACTATTTTCTACATTATTAGACTAGATGTTTCTGACAAATAACAATAAAACAAGCAAATTTAGGGGTTTTAATTAATTAGTAATTAACTAATCTCTTTTTTTCTACTCATTAATAACTCATTTCTTTTTGGAAAATGCTATTTGTAAGCAATTATTTAGGTAATCTTTTACAATGATAGGATAAATTTACAATCTTACCCTATTATATATTGTGTAATTAAGAAAAAAATAATTTAAAAATAAGACGATGAATTTAGTATGTTTTATAAAAGAGTGCTTAGCATACCAAGCACTCGTCTGGATGGGTTATTTTTTCAAACAGGCCGTTGCAATCTCTCTAAGTGGACTGGTGCTGATTTTGGGTCATTCAAGTAGGCTTGGTTGAGTGTTCGAAAATTAGCTTTGGGTTGGCTTGTTGGCCTTTTAAGGGAATGGGCTTTATAGATGATTAAGTTTACTGGGCTAGTTTTTACGTAGCTGGTTTGGTCAGGGTCCACGTATGGCAATCGGGTCTGGCTTGCCTTACTGACCGGGTAAAATCTTTACTCTTTGTATTCGTTTGATCTTTTTTGGGTTTGTTTGCTAAGGATTTAAAAAAGGGTGAGTTTTTAAATGGATTTAGAATTCAAATTTTACATAGGTGTCGAAATATAATTGTGTCATGTTGAGGTAATTATTAAAATAATGTAAGAGTTTAAGTCAAATAAAATATGTGGTTAAATGTGGTGCTGTCATGTGTCCAAAAGTTAAAATTTAAATTTGTCAATAAATTCGAGGTATTTTTAAATGGTATCCGAACATTGTGTTTGTTAGTCTAGTAAGTTTTAGGCACTAGACAGTTATTATGTGTATAATAATAATATTAACCATTAATATGAATATATTATACATTCACACCATCTGTCTTCTATTACCTCTATTTCTGTGCCCGTTAAAATCATTTTTGAAAAGTTTCTTCATTCATGGAAAAATTTTATTTCGGTGCATCTTTTATAAAGAAATTTTAGTAAATGAATTGGTATCCTATTACTTGCATTAGTTCAATAAAAAAATTTTGTGCTTGTAACTGTTGAGAGGCCCGATTAAATATGGAATGCCACTGCATTTAGGAATCACAGCAGGACCATAATTTTTATTTTTTCTTTGTTTTATAGTTGGAGTGGCTTTTGGACTTTAATACACTGTCTTTGCACAAAAGTATGCATAATTTGAACTTTGATTTGATGGGTTGAGAAAAGGTATTATCAACCATTTAGTCCTTCAATTCCTAATGCAGAATCTCAATAAATTATCAAGTTTTTGGAATTAGATTAAACATAAAACAGTCGAGCAACATGGGAGCCATAAAGCCTCTTAAATGAAGTAACTGTTTCAAGTGCTCATGCAAAGCATAAAACCTGTCAAAGAGGGACACTTCCTGCACCATCATGCGTTGGGCGCAAGTCGCAGCTCTTTAAAGTCCAATTCTAAATACAAAATAAATGTGGTAAAAGGTAAGGAGCCCCACTTTTTTTTGTGGAGTCAGATAAGGTTTCATGTGTGGAGTGTGACTATTTCATTAAATCGCTCTTCCGATCTCATACATGTAGCTATTTTTTATTAGTAAACTCTTATTTAGAGCCGTCTTATATGGCTACATAGAAAAAGGAAAGGAAACCACAACTTATGTTGTAGTCATGTTCTAGTGTCACATATATGGTGCTATATCGATATATGGCGTGATGGGAAACCACAATTCTAATGCATGCCGCGTATCTGTATAACACCCATATGGTGTCATACATCTACTGTTGCATCATTTCCAATTTACATAGGGAAAATTTGAGGTCCTATCCCATATAATAGTTTAACTATCTCAAAATTACTAATTATAAGATCATAAGAAATACTTCAATTCAATTTCTAGAAAAATATTTCTTTCAACTCCTGTAATATATCATGTGTTACGTACCGTGAACTTGAAAAACAACAAAGAAAATGAACGCAACCTCGTTAGCAAACTATTTCTAATCTAGAAGTGATTTTTTTAAATGAGTTGTGGAGATTTGATAATATAAATTGGTTATTATAGATTATGGAAAATATATGAATTTAGTTAGTTTAATCAAACTCTATCTTGAAATAGAATTAATGTGTTAAGTGTACAATTTATATACACATACACACGTGTATTACTTATTATGCTTGTGCCTATGCTTAAACAAAAGGATTGGAATTATCCAAAAAACGAGGAAAGAATGGTGTATACTTTGCTAGAAGGGAAGTAAAGAATATGTGGTCTGAAAATTTAGAATTTCTTGTGCAAAAATATAAGGTATTTATTGTGACTTCAATCACAAGGCCCCTTGCCGCCCTTAACCAGATGAAGAAGAAAATTAAAACTAAAAGGCTCCCAATGCAAAACAGGCCACGCGATCAAACGGGCCCGTGTCGCCAACTTGGCCACTAATTTTCTTGTCTCCCCACCGCCGGGTCAGGGTATGTGCCAACTTGGATCCGACCCTCGGGAAAATTTTCTACAACCCGTTGATTTTTTTTTTTTTTTTAAAATTTTATGGGATTAACTCCATGATACGATATATGTGGTTTATAATAAAAAAATTAATGTTTGCTCTTATGTCTCTTTTTTATTTCGACACATTATTATAAAATTAATTTTATAAAGAAAACCAACTGTTCGTATCCGCTGTCATCATTTGACTTTTTATAGAGACATGTGAGAATAATGCACTTGTAAGTGGATTGAATGAACCATAAATGTTACTGGGCTGGATAAGGGCCCGAGGTGAATTCCCTGCTGATGCAAATATTTCTTTCGCTATATTGTGAGTCTAACTTAATAATAAGTCTCAAAATGGATCTATAGAAGAGTAGTGAACAGACACATGAACTATATGGACATGAAATTTTATAAGGAGATAGTTCAAGCTCTATTTTTATGCGTGATCGCTCACAGTGCACAAATTACTGACCTATTTTCACAGAAATAAATTAAGAAATTTCAATTGAAGTAAATATTTCTGGGAAAATGGAATTTAAAAACATTTTCTTAATATACATCTTTATTTAGTTATTATTCCACTTTAATAAGTCTTATTTTATTGATAAAAATACATATTAAATAAAAATATATAAAAAAATTAAGACAATGGCGAGATAATCCTGTCAGACGTATAGTAAGATATCAGGACTATTATAATTTTGAACAGATGAAAAAGGAATAGTATACTATTTGTGCTTAATGTTTACATTTTTTATTTTCTCTATGATATACTTACACATAATTCTATTTTTCTCCTTGAACAATTTTATGGTATTTTAAAAGTACTTACTCTATTTTTCATTACGAAATCAACAATCGATTTATAGATTCAAAAGGCCGAATTTTTTATTAAAAATTGAAACATTTAAACACACCTAAGTTGGAGTGCTAAAATTTTTTTCAATCAGCAATATACACGTGAAAACCTGTCTATATTACTACACGTGAAGCTTCACATGCACACACAGTGCGCTACACAACAAAAGTAAAAAAAAAAGTTCCCAAACCTTCAAACTCTCTCTCCCCTCCTATCTAGCCTCCTTTTCGATTTTTTTACTTTCTCCAATGGCGAATCCCCATTTTCAATCTCCTTTCCATCTTCTCAGCTTTACAGTTCTATTATGTCTGGTTTCGGTACAGTTGTATACAGTTTCGTCAGTAGTTCTGGTTGGGTTGAGAAACCGCCACAGGCACCCCCACCATAGACGTCCAATGCTTACTGCGAACCAGAGTTCATGCGCATTGTTCATCGGCACCTGGGTCTGGGATGATACCTATCCAGTTTACCAGTCCTCATGTCCAATCATAGACCCGGAATTCAATTGCCAAATGTACGGCAGACCCGATACCGATTACCTCAAGTATCGCTGGAGACCAGCCAATTGCGAAATCCCGAGATTTAACGGACTCGATTTCGTGACGAAGATGCGAGGGAAAACAGTGATGTTCGTGGGAGATTCATGTGAGGATCTCAGGTGACTGGAGTCAGACGTGTGCTCTTCCGATCTTGATTTCGGCAGGAATTCCTGCAGGATCGCCTACACAAATCACCAGAGGAGATCCTCTGTCCACGTTCAGGTTCCTGGTAAGCCTGCAGTTCTGTACAATTACAACTGGGAATATTGAATTCGGCTGCCCACCCCCCATCCATTGTTAATTTAACTGTTTTTCTATTGATTAAAATGCAGGAGTATGGTGTGACGGTATCGTTTTACAAAGCTCCATACCTTGTAGACATTGACATTATACAGGGGAAAAGAGTCCTCAGATTGGATGATATAAGAGGAAATGCCAACACTTGGAGAGGTGCAGATGTGTTGTCGTTTAACACCGGTCATTGGTGGAGTCACAAGGGATCTCTCCAAGGGTAAAATTCCGGGGTTCGACTCGACCCTGAGTCCCTGACTCTCTCTAACCTTTACTTTTCCACCTCGGTTTATTTTTGTCTACTTCAATGCATCAAACATTTTTCTCAACAATGCAGGTGGGATTATATGGAATCAGAAGGGAACTATTACCAAGATATGGATCGACTGGTTGCTTTAGAGCGGGGGCTAAGAACATGGGCTAGATGGATTGATAGCAACATTGATTCCACAACAAAAGTTTTCTTTCAGAGCATTTCTCCCACCCATTACAAGTATGTTACCTTTTTCTCTCCCTCTTTTTTTTTACTCGGGCCCATTTTGCATTCTGAAGAATGGCTTCTTTTCTTTTCGGTTTGTCTTTTTTACATTATTGGGTACTGAATTCTCATTCTCTCTCTGAAATTATTGTTTCTCGAATGGCAGCTTTAATACTTTCTAGTTTTGATTAATTTATAAAGGGGGAAGTTCTAACGAACTAGTTAAATGAATTTGTAAAATTTTAACGTGACAGTTTGTTTTGTATGTCCAACTTAGGATTAACTTCAACGGATTGAGTGATTACGGTAGTTAATTTTTATGTTTGAACTAATTCAACTGAAAGTCGAGTCGGTAACAAAGGAGGAAAAAGTTGTGGCAGATTGGCAATGTAGGGATGGAAACGGGTTGGGTTCAGAGCGAATGGGGTTTGGCCCGTTCTGCGAAACAATTTTATGACTCGCCTGCCTTGTAACATTCCAAAATCTGGCGGGGATTTTGACCAGTTTACTGGCTCATTTAAATTTTCCTTATTTTTAATTGTTTTTCCATATATTTATTTATTTTTAAGTTTAAATGTGCCGGTTGGGTTGACCCGACCTGCGACCCGATTCACCCCGAATTGACCTGAACCTCGCCAACCCGCCGACTAACCGGGCGAAAGAAATTTTTCCCCATTTGGATAAGGGCTCCGCGGGTTTTCGATCGAGTTGTTTAAATTGTCATATCTAAGAGTATTCACATTGGTAATATTAAATTAAACTATTAGTGAAATAGTTAATTAACAACTCAAAAAATTACATAAATTAGTAGTATTAGAAAAGTTGCTAAAAGAATCATTCTTGGTTGGTTGTTAAATTTCAGCAACTTTGTTAGAATTTAATAGTTTTCAAAAATTCTTTTTTATTTATTTAATAAAATTTGATCACTGACTTTTGAAAATAATAGGGTCCATTTAGGTTTGAGTAGATTTTAATAATTTTGTTTAATACATTTTAATTTGTGATATTTTAATAGTTGTTAAATTTAACTTATATATATAGCATTTAACAATAATTTAAAATGTATTTTTTATTTATATAATTAGTTAAATTTAACAACATTAACATAAATGCTCTAAGTGGCCGTAGATGTTATCTATGGCCTGATGAATGAGAAAACAAGTTGCTTGTAACATCTACGGCCTGATGAATGAGAAAACAAGTTGCTTGTAAAATGTTAATGACTTTGTGCTCGTAGTATAAATAATTGCAAGTAATTAATGCCAACAACAAATTAGCTAGGCTCCATTTACGGATTGCTGGATGACAGCTGTAATACAGAATTGTTGGTTCAGCTTGGACAAAGACGACCTAGTTGGGACACGGCCACTTGGGAGTCAATTTTTTAGACTAGAGTGGAAAATTATTGAACTATAGATGGACCCCCGGACAAACTGCCCACAAAACGCTATTTTCAAAAGACAGTGCATTAAGGTTTCAAAGCAGTTTTAGCATGCATATTGCTTTTGTTACATGTCTGATGTCCCACGGCCTACAGGCGCCCGAACGACTCCGGTCAAAAGTTTCTAGCCAGTCAAATAACTTTATGACTTGTTTGGAAGATTGAGTATAATATTATGAAATTATTATAGAGAAATTTAATGACATGTAGAGTGGTTGTCTGGCTAATTGTTCTGATTCTATGTATTGATTCGGGTTGTGCGGCAGGCCCGAGTGAATGGAATGCAGGGGCAGTGATGAACTCCAAGACTTGTTATGGTGAGACAATGCCAATGAGCGGTGGTGCTGTTGCTTATCCAGGAACATATTCGGATCAAATGAGGGTATTGGAAACAGTTTTGCGAGAAATGAACTACCCTCCCTATCTACTTGACATAACATTGCTATCAGCAATGAGGAAAGATGCGCATCCATCGATCTACAGTGGAGATCTCACCCCAGCACAAAGGGCCAATCCTGACCATTCAGCTGATTGTAGCCATTGGTGTCTTCCTGGATTGCCGGACACTTGGAACCAACTCTTCTACACTGTTCTATTCTTCTTACACTATTAGTACTTGTCTAGCACGTAGATTGTACTCAATAGTACAACCAACTTAACCAAATATAGGTAGTTAAACAAATTGTTAGCATAATATTGTTCTTACCCCAACACCCACCCCAAAAACCTATATTCTACAATCATTTATAGTTGTATTGCTATATACAGGTTTGACATTAGTCTATTCAACAAGAGGATGAAAAGTTAACCTCTTCCTTGTATACAAGCCATTAGGGATCATTATTTATTTGGTTTTTGAATTGAACCATTGGAGGATTGTTGTTAGTGTATAAAAATTGCAGTTAGATTAATATATGTGGTTTCCTTTCTGCAATAGTAAAGCTTAAAGATATACTGATCCTGGAAATTCCCTACTTTCTTTTTTTAAAGGTAATGTTGAAAATATGTAGATTTTTTTTTCTTTTTAAATTCAAAGAGTATCTTTTAACTTTTTTTTCCTTGTCAATATCTTTTATAATTATTAAGCCAAAAGGGTAAAAGGATTGCAAAAAATTATTCTAGTAACAAAAAGTCACACATGGTTACTTTTTAATCAACAAATGTGACAAAACAAGAGTCAATTTTTTTACTTTCTTTAGGGGAGTATTGTTTTAATCGATATCTTTCAAGATGTTACGTCAGACCTCTATTATTGTTGAAATTCTGATTCTATAATGCGTGGATATCGTGCTGTGTGTAAGTTAATTCCTTGTCCAGCTCGTGGGCCTCTCGTTTGGGCACGTTCGGATGATTGGGTCACTTGTTGCTCATCTATGAGGCAAGAGCCAACTTTGATTGCGGGAAATAATGCACATCCTGGTTTGTTAATTTCCCTAATCAGTAACTGGTTTGGGCTTTATTTGGATCAACAAACACGCGTCATAGTAACAATTTTTTGTCTCTATTCAATGTTTATTGTTATCTAAATAAATAGTTATTGTAAGAAAATGGTTTTAAATTTACTTTTTCAATACTAGTAGTATTAAATATATTCTTAATCTCTATAAAAATAGGAATGAAACTATCTTCTTTATGAGACGGAGCTGGTACTACTATGGTTTTGCCTTGATTTCATCAAACGGTAGTGGATCTGCTTAAAAATTACCAACTTGATTAAACCGAGGCACAATTAAGTATGCTTTGAATAATTGAATTCAATGTATTAACTCTGCCTTGGTTTGAAAGCAGATTTATTACCATGGTTAACTCGAGATAGCATTTTACAACATAAAGTACTAGATTTCAACTGACACTAAAAATTTAAGGGGTCAAAGATTCATTTATAGGACAAGAAGATAATGTTTCAACAATGTTAAAATACCGCTAATAAAGTTACAAGCAGTAGCTTAAACAGCTCGACAAATATTGGAGTACTACATTTTAGTATTCTTATAATTCTCTATTGAAGTAAATCAAATTTATACGATAAGCAAAAAAAAAAATTTTTTTTTTTTTTGGAGAAAATGGAAAACCGCGATTTAATAGTTTGTGAATATCTAATAATTACTCACATAGTGCAAACTTTTTTGGGATTTTGAAGGGAGTATATGGACTGGAAATTTTATGAACTTGAAAACTACACAAAACAATGAGAGTCATCCAAGTAGTAACTAGAAGTAGACCCAAACCGTTGAACACATGGACCAAAAAAAAAAAACGTTATGTCTTGCTATAAAAGCACAACTGCACAAGTCTAGTCGGGTAATGTTTACCTACTTAACACGTGAATATTTTAAGCTAAAAAAAAAATAGATTGTTTGACGATATGTATTGACATATTGACAATATAATTCTCAGTCTAATTATTTGTCATTAGATATATATGAAATATCTCTCTGCAAGTCATGCGCACGGTTTACTATTTTACACTTGTTGATTCTTGTGATCTATTTACTATTTATTATAGAGAAGTTTTATTTTATTTATACTGGCATTTTATTATACACGAGTATAACACGTAGTACACATTCATACTATAAGTGTGGATGTAATTTATTTGTAATGTAGATATCTGACACATATAAATTATATATGTCTGTAAGCAAAATAAAATTCCTAAATTATTCTATACTCTCTCTATCTGATCGTCCCACAAAGATAGGCATATTCCTAATTTCACACAAATTAAAAAATCTTTAAAAAAATCTTCAATTAATGTTATTAAAAAAGTAAAATTTATGAACATTTTCTTATGTGCTTTTATTTGTTAATTATTTCACTTTAATAATTTTATTTCATTAAAACCAATGCGGCTTAACTCATTTGGTTAGGGAGTAGGCTAAGGTAGTGGGACCATAAGGTTTCAGGTTTGATCCCTCTATACCGATCTATTTTCTATATTTTATTGTAATGTATATTCTCTAGTAGTGGATTTAGAAATTTAATTTACACGGATTGTAACACAAAAAATTACAAATTTAATACGGCTAATATAAATTTTTATAAATTTTTCTATATAAGTTTAAAAAAAATAATAATTTGGGCAGGCACGAGCTCCACATATAATATTCCCCTTATATAGGGGTTTGTATCATTGATCTTCATAGTACTATATTTAAATATGATAAATATCTATACGTATTTGTACTGCTATAATACGCATTTGTAATTGTATTTAAAAAACAAATTTATTTTGTTAATAAGAAACAATTCACATTAAACTGGAGTTGATAAATATCTATTCGTATTTGTACTGCTATAATACGCATTTGTAATTGTATTTAAAAAAAATTTATTTCATTAATAAGAAACAATTCACATTAAATAGGAGTATATAAAAAAAGTGAGATTTCAACTATATATTTTAAAAAGAAAGTGGTTATCTTTGTGAGATGGAAGAAAAAGGAACATACGCCAACTTTGTGTTACAAGGGAGTATTTTATAACTCTAAATCAAATTACCGTTCAGTTACATATATCTTGAATAGTGCCAATATAGTGCCGTAGTTCATATTAATTAATGTGTTTAGTGTTGGCCTACTTTACTTGTGAATGTATTAATTTTAAGCCCTACGAAACAATCTTGTCCTTATAATATCCGTCAACCATTGCGAGTTAAACATGCAAATAATTTCTTTATTGCTTCATATGTTCATCCATAATTTATTGTTCTTATGATTCTCTGTTTATGTCTTCATAATCTAAATAGAACACTCTTTTAGAGAGAAAAAAAAAACTATTAGAATTTGATTTAGTTAAACATGCAAATAATTTCTTTATTACTTCATATGTTCATCCTTATTTATGCTTTTTATGATCCTTTGTTTATGACTTCATAATCTAAATGGAGCACTCTTTACAAAATAAAAAAAAAATTTTATTAGAATTTGATTTTCTTCTATTTTGGTTAAGGATGATCAAATTCTGTTTTTCCCCAAATCTTCAACTTTTATCATTTAATATGTTAAAACTTATTGAAGATTTTTTTTTATAACCAGTGTTTTTTTATGTTATGTCTCAGTAAAATTTATATCCATATGTATCTGTACTACAAAGATGTGGATTATAATGCTATAAAAAGAATGTAGATTATAACTGTAACTAGATTCTCACATGTGCATTGCGCGAGAATAATACATATCAAATTATTTTAAAAAAATAAATAATATGAAATTTTATAAGTTTCTTTTTTTTCTTTTGATATGATGAAATTTTATAAGGTTAAGTTAAACATCAATCCAACAATAAAGAAATTTTTTTCTTGTTATTTTAAGGTAATTATAGTTTACAATAAATTTTAATCTAATTGTTATTGTTGATGCAAATAAATATCATTTTATTTTTTACACTAATTTAGATAAATGACATAGTATGAAATAATTGCTAATTGAGCGGTTACGTGTACTTTGAATGAGATAGCATGAAAATTATATGAATAAATAATATACAAAAGTAGTCACATATAAAATAGTCATAATTATTAATATTCATTTATATTGGGAAAAATTAAGAAAAAATTACAATCCAAATTTCAAGATATATTAGAAAATTGCATGATCAAATCTATATATATATCATTATTATTATATACATAAGGAGAGGACAGTTTCCAATTTATTTTTTATCGCTCATTTCACTTTCTAAATCTGAAAAATTCATCATCACGATTGATTTATCTTTAAATCTTAGCCATTTATATTCATTTTAGTTTTTAATTTTATTTATCTTTTTAATTTATTACCAATTTATATATTCATATGTATTTGCCAATGTTTAGAAAATCGGAGCTACCATTAAATTGGAAAAACTAATATAGTTCAAGATCATTGAACCGATTTTAATTAAATAATTGAAAACAAAATTAATTTGTATCTAAAATAATGTTAAAATTGTATTCCTGTTTTAAAAGGTATTGAAAATATGACTTTAGGCATAGAAAGGGAATCTCACATTGGTTATTTAACTAAACAAATTAAGAATGCATGCCTAAATTAAGCTATTAAAGAATATTTTTACATAATAGGACATTAGCATATGGGCCGTAAGTTTCTAAAAAGTTTAAAATTTTAATTGATTATTAATTAAAAAAGTTTATTGTGTACCGGTTAACTGTATGTTTTTATCTCATACTGTCATATAGTTTTCAGATTGATTTCAGTATTCATAAATAATCACAAAAGCAGAAAACTAACAGTTCAAAGTCATCATACCGATTTTAGTTAAATAAACTAATGTGGAAAAAAGAACATTCGATTTCATAATTTTTTACCGTTATCATTTAAAAAGGGGTTGAAGTTTTATTTCTTTTTAAAGAGCCATAAAAAATATGACTTTGGCTATAGAAAGGGAATCACAAATTGGTTATTTACTAAATAATTGAGGATGTATACCTATATTAAACTACATAAAGAAGGGCATAATAGGCCTTAGCTCATGGGTCTCAAGCTTCTAAATATTTCAAAATTTTAATAACATATTGTCAGACTGTCTTTCTGAATGCTTCCAATATTCATATATTTTCTTTAACATTCTCCTTAAATTTTTGAGACAATCATTTTATCTTCATTAATGAAAGATATTGTATTATGGGTAGCACATATATTATTTTTCATTACACAAAAGTAAACATATGAAAAGGGAATCTCACATTGGTTAATCAGTAAAAAAATTGAGGATATATGCCTATCTTAAATTAATTGGTTAAGTATCATGCATAATAGGGCCTTAACTTATGGGCATTAAGTTTTCAAAAAGTTCAAAATTTAACGGAGCATTATTGAAAAAAGTTTATTATAAACTAATTAACTATATCCATCTTTATTTCATATCTCCAGATTGTTTTCTGAACTGATTCTAGTTTTCGCAAATGTTTAGAAAAAGTTTAAGGTCAAAGGACCGGTTTTTACTAAACAATTAAAATAAATTAATTTTTATTTAAAATAACGTGGAAAAAATTTTGATTTTATAAATTTTTTTAATTTTTACTGTTGAAATTTTATTTTTTTAAGAGCCATTGAAAATGTAATTTTGTGAATAGAAAATAAATCCCATATTGATAATTTAGCCAAAAGAATTGAGAATGTATGCATCTATTAAACTATTTGGAGAAGGGTTATACTTAATAAGGCTTTTGTTTATCGGTCTTAAGCTCACAAAAAGTTCAAAACTTTAATGGATTATTAATAAAAGATGTTTAGAAAAAGTTCAAGATCAAAGGACCGGTTTTTACTAAACAATTGAAATAAATTAATTTTTATTTAAAATAACGTGGAAAAAAATTTGAATTTATAATTTTTTTTAATCTTTACTGTTGAAAAAAAAGTTGAAATTTTATTCTTTTTTAAAAGCCATAGAAAATGTGACTTTGTGTATAGAAAATAAATCCCACATTGATAATTTAGTCAAAATAATTGAGAATGTATGTTTATATTAAACTATTTAGATAATGGTTATACTTAATAAGGCCTTTGCTTATTGGTCCTGAGCTCCCAAAAAGTTCAAAACTTTAATGGATTATTAATGAGAAAAATTATTATTAAGCAGTGAACTGTATTCGTTTTTATTTTACATCGTCGGATTATTTTCTTGACTGATTTCAGTATTAGCATATTTTCTTTAATATTTTCCTTAGTTTTTTTAGACAATTTTCGATCTTCATTAGATATCGTATTATGGATAAACATCTATATTTTTTTTGTTACACGCAAATAGACGATCAAATATTATAATTTAAGCGTCATATAAGAGTCACTGAAAATGTGACTTTGGTATAGAAATGGAATCCCATATTGATTAATTAGTGAAAATAATTGAGGATGTATGCCTATATTAAATTACTTGAATAAAGTTATGTAGAATAGGACTTTACTTATGGGCCTAGAATTTCCAAAAAAATTCAAAATTTTAATAGATTGTTGTCGAAAAAAAGTTTATTGTGAATCGGTTAACTATATCCGTTTTTGTTCCACAGTGTCAAATTTTTTGAACAGATTAATTCCATTATTCGTAAATGTTTAGAGAACTGAACTGGTCATCAAACTGGAAAAGTTATAATTGATACCGATTTTAACTAAATAATTGAAATAAATTAATTTTTACTAAAAATAATATGGAAAAAGAACGTTCAATTTTATAATTTTTCATTCTTAACGTTTAAAAATGGTTGAAATTTTACTTTTTTTCTAAGAGCCATTAAAAGTATGACCTTGGGCATAGAGAGGCAATCACATGTTAGTGAAAAGAATTGAAAATGTATGTCTATATTAAGCTATTTAGAAAAATAGCTTAATCGGACATTGGCTTATGGGTCTTAAACTTTCAAAAAATTTAAAATTTTAATGAATCATTAATGCAAAAAAAAAAAAATTTATTGTGAATCGGTGAATCTGTATCTCACACCATCAGATTATTTTTTGAATTAGTTCCAGTATTCGAAAATTATTTTCAATGTTTTCCTTAATTCGTTTGGATATTTTTTTATCTTTATTAACGAAAGATATCGTATTATGAGTAGTATCTTAAATTCCCACACTTTTGATCAAGGAATTCTCTACGCCCACAATCCATTTATATACTCAAAAATAAATACAATCAATTATTTTTACTTTGGAATAATTATATATAATTAAATTTAGATTTATAAACAATATCTAATTTTAAAAAAAAATTGAACTAATAATTAAAATACCAAATTGTGCATAATTAAAATACCAACTTGATCGAGAACCAAATTGAATATAATTACACAAATTCTTCATTTTTTTAATAATTAAAATACCAAATTGTGCATATTGTTTTCTTTTATTATGTATGATTAATTAGTAAATATACATTCTTTCCTTTTTTTTTTAACAAAAGATAAAATGATTTAACACAAAGGCACGGGAGGTAGGAAAGTAAATAGTCAAATAAAGAGATTATTATAAATGCAAAGGTTTTGGATTTTTTACGAATTAATTAATCTACATCTGAGTTCTGTAACATAAATGTAATTTTAAAAAAAGGAAAAAACCATTATAATAAAAAGAAGAAAAAATATAAGAGGCAAACATGGGTGAGATAGAGTTCATAAAAATAATCCCTGCTTACTTCGTATACATTATTGTGAAATTCAAATCAACAAAAACACTATCCATTAGAGAAATAAATAGGCCTACAATACATTACAATAAAAAACTACAAATACACACAACTATAACTATTACAAGAAAACTAATATGTAGACTCCTATTAACTACTTTAAGTTCAAAACACATCCTAATTACGAAAAATAGAAAAAGGAGGACAATTACATTTTTCCTTCAAAATGTAATAACCATAGTATATATAATATATATTGTAAAGTTTATTTTAGAGAAAACACATCATTCATCAAATACAGTTGAAGTTTTAACTCTCATACAACCCTACAATCATATTGAGAGTATTATTTAACTCAGTATAATTTATTTATCCAACCAAGTAATAAGAGTATAAGACATGCATCCCAAAAAAAGAAAAAAAATTTCAACACTTATATACACATAAAAAGAAAATAAAAAAACTTTAGAAATAGTGAAAAATATATATCTATATAACGGTACCCACAAGAGCACCAAGTTCCATCCGACCACTAAGTTACACAGATAATTTTCACACCTATATGTAGATTATAATACATGATAAGAACTCAAATAAAATAAGGACAAAAATAATTAAAGCAATTAATATATTATATCAAACTCATTTAACTAAAATATAAGAATAACATAATGAATGTGTAACATAAAAGAAACATATAATATATATTTAAAACGCGTTAAAAAAGAGAATATATTTAACAATTCCATTAAAAAATTAATTGAAACACCAAAAAACACATTAAAAATATAAGATATATTATAATTTGCAAAAACAAATAAAATCATTATTAACATTCAAAAACACAAAGTCGCTAAGATAATTTGTTCGGGTCGAAATCCCTAATTTGAAACTTAACAAAATCTAAATGAAAATTATAATTTGTTATCTAAATGAAATTTTATAAAGTTATGTTAACCAAATAATAATGTAAATTTGTTATTATCATGTTAAGATAATTATAACTTACAGCAAATTTTAACTCTATTATCATCGTTAACACAAATATATATAATTTTTTTAACATTAATTTAGATAAATGATATTGCACGAAATAATTAATAGTTGAACCATATAATATACTCTAAAAATATTTTTATCTGAAATCAAGAAAGCCAGAGAACATAAAAATTATATAAATTAATAATACATAAAAGTAGTCATATGTTTTTTTAAGGAAGGTTGCTTGTAATTATTAAGATTCGTACCATAAAAAATTAAGAAAAATGTACAATTATACACTATGAATTTTGAGGATATATGGACACTCATCCATTAGTTAGTTTGTTATTATAACTTGTTATTATAATTTGTTATTTAAGTGAAATTTTATAAAGTTATATTAAATAAACAATAATGTAAATTTATTATTATCATATTAAGATAACTATAATTTACAATAAATTTTAACTCGATTATTATCATTAGCACAAATATATAATTTTATCTTTTACACTAATTTAGATAAATGATATTTTACGAAATAATTAATAGTTGAGCTATATAATATACTCTAAAAAAGTTTTTTATCCGAAATCAAGAAAGCCGGATAACATAAAAATTATATAAATTAATAATTCATAAAAGTAATTATATGTTTTTTAAGAAAAATTACTTATGATTATTAATATTCATACCAGAAAAATTAAGAAAAATGTACAATTATAATTTTTAGTTTTTTTTATAAAGAATTATAATTTTTAAATTAACTTAAACTAAAAATATATATGTTAAATTTATATTAATTATAAACTATGAATTTTGAGGATAATAGACACTTATCCATTAGTCAGTTAATTAGATAATTAAATTTACCTATAATTTAAAAAATTAAATGATGATAATTATATATTACTTATTAAATGGATAAGGAAGAAGAGAATAAAAAATTTAAAAAATTTTAAAATTCATAAGGCTATAGAAGTTACCTCAATATAATATAAAATATCAAAAAAGACCCTGATAACAAACTTTTGGAGGGAAAACTGTGGTACAAAGGTACCGCAAACTAATTTCTTTTAATTAATATATAGATATTATCTGGTATTATTATCCCCTGTAACGCACGGGTTGAATAACTAGTTTATTTGTAATTTAAACAATTAAATGATAATAATTATCTATTAGTTATTATATTAACACTGAATCTTGGATGGATAAGAAAAAGATGAAATAAAAAATTGAAGAATTCAAAATACCACACAAGTTACTGTAATATAAAATAAATGTCTAAAAAGATCCTACTAATAGATTTTTTAACGAGAAAATTATAATGTAAAAGTACTATAACTCCTTTCATTTAATTAATATATGGATTTCAAAAGGAAAGAGGAAAAAAAAGCTTCGGTTGTAATAATTGGTCAAAAATTTGGAGTTGGCACAAATTCTCTACCCACCGACATGGGTACGTGGGAATTAATAATAATTTTTTTAATACTTTTTGAATTTAAGATCCAACCAAAGTGTAATACTAAAGCCAAGACTTGTGTATTTTAGTCGCATTCTAATTAATTTCGCACCGTTTTGATTAAGAGTTTAAATCTCCACCTTTACCATTCTCCTTATAACATTCAAAAAAAAAAAAAAAAGAGTAATACTAAAAAATAGTTCTCATCCCTCGCTAGAAATCTATTGAAATTATATCGTCAAGCTATTGAAATTATATCGTCAAACGCTTATGTGTTAGAAAATTATTGAAAATCCATGTATCATTGGGAACTCACATGTGAGTACGTGTGTGTCCAATAATCTCCCATTACATAAATATTTAACAACATCAATCTCACTAAACGTTTAGTGAGAGATCATTTTCAAGGTAAAAAATATATAAACACGTTGAAATTACTTCATGAACTGCAATATAATAAAACACTCAAAAAGTCTGACAATGGTTGAATCAAGACTATTTGATGGCTTGACGCAACCGTGTAATCTCATGGACTTTTGCATTTTTTTGGTTTTTTAAATGGTCCATAGGGAAAAAAGAATTAAATAAGACATTTTTGTCCAGTTCCTTGATAAGGACTTTTCTATAGAATTAAATAGATAATTATTATTATCTTCAATCTAATCTCGTCATTTTTGTTTTACGAAAAAATGCGAGAAATATGGAGCCGAAGATATAAAATACTTGTATAATAACCAAAAAAAGAAAAAAAAGAAGAAGAAGAAGAAAAAGGAATGCTGTTGGAGCTATGTATTTAAAAGTTAAAGTTGGACTCAAAACATGAAGAAACAATTTAAGGCGTGATGAAAGAGTATGAAATATCTTCATGAGAGAAAAAACGATGGTTGGGACGGACATATCTCGTGTAAAAAACTGTATACATGCTTACACAAAAGGTCATACTTTAAAAGGAGGGAAGTGAGAATATTATATATCGACTTAAAGGCGATGGTAAATCAACACATTCATTTTCAATTATTACGTGAATCAATTTGTGGTAAGGATATATCTGAAAGGGTTCAGAAATTATTATTATTATTATTTTTTGAAAGAAGTTCAGAAATTATTGAACATGTCGAGAGTCAAGACAACTGTTGACGAAAATAGATAGAAAAATTCTAGAGGGACATGAAAAGAGGACGTTATTAGGTGACATTTTTATGTGGCAAATTTGTATTGGATAATGAAAAAGTAGTCATTTAATTATCACCCAATGTATGTGTCTCACATGAGAATGTCACCTAACAATGTCCTATTTTCATATCCTTTTATAATTGCTCAAATAGATATTCGTGAGCCGAGATTGGACCACAGCCTAGCTTGGTTGGTCAAGACTGGCAGCTTAGACTTTCATTAGAATAATGTTATTTATCTATATTGGAGAACGACCTATTATACAATGACGATAATGATGACGATGATTGCGATGACGATGATGGGGGAATATTTTAGAAGGCCAATTATATGCTTCTTTTATTTTAAGTTGGCCTGTTAGTATAACGTTAGATTTTTATTTTCTTATTTAAGTCATTGTTTACATTATAAGAAGATGTGTGTTTGATTATCAACTTATAACATTGATATATTTCTCAATTATTCTAATTACTTGGTATTCTGACCAATTAAATAATAATTAAAAGTCATTACAATTCATATATCTACAAAATCAATAAATAGTATTTGAACTTTCACGTTTTCGTCTGCATCAGATCATCAGGGACATGTATGGTTAAAAAATCAAAGTAAGAAAGTATAATTCAAATTGAACTAGAAAATGTCACATGATGATTTTCCACCAAAGGCGTATAATAAACGGGCACGAAATTGTTACTAGTATATCATTGTGCTTTGGGTGTCAATCGATAGAAGTGTGAAAAAAAAAAAAATTGAGGAGAGAGAGAGAACAAGAGAAGGTTAGAATAGAGAGAGAAGATGAAGAAAGAAGGTAATGGCAACAACTGTGTGACTTTTTTAGACCAACCAGGGATAAAAGTAAACGTGGCAGAACCATCTTCACAGGCTTGTTTGGTGTAATAATTTTCTCAACTTACAATATTCACGGTGATTATATTGCTCATTTTTTTTTTTATAAATACCCTGTCCAGGTAAGCATAAAAAGGATAACTTCCATGCCAGCGAGAGTTTGGAAAATAG
The DNA here is from genome assembly GCA_963692815.1 of Nyctanthes arbor-tristis. Lineage (NCBI taxonomy): Eukaryota > Viridiplantae > Streptophyta > Magnoliopsida > Lamiales > Oleaceae > Nyctanthes > Nyctanthes arbor-tristis. Next base: position 85,229 of record CAVNYN010201307.1, read on the forward strand.
TTCCACCATTACTTGTGTATTGGATAAGGAATTCGTGACATGTACGATTTCTTACGTAAAGCAATTTTAAGAGGATATGAAAAAAGACATTATTAAGTAACATTTTTATATATTATTTATTGAGTGATGATTATATGATTATTTTTTATCATTTAATATAATTGTGTCACATAAGAATGTCACCTAATAATGTCTATTTTCATGTCTCCTTAGAATTTTTCTTTTACATAATATTTTTACACACGAGTCAGGGTATTATTTTTTAAGGTAATTTACATATAACGTTGCTCACCTTTCACATTTTTACTAATTACATCTCTAATCCTTATTTTTCTTCATACATGTTCCTAACCGTTAAAGAAATCCCAAATTTCATCCGTGACGACTGAAACTGTCAAATTCCTCTGTTAGTGTCAAGGGTATTTTCAATAATATATAAAAAAATAGTATTTTAAATTAAAGCACAGGGGAGAGTCCCCCTCACCCTGCTGACATCGCCGGATGCAGCAAGGGGGAAGGGACTCTCGCTTGTGTTTGCTATTGGAAATGACAGCCAAATGGGGAAGACCTTCTTTTTTTCTTTTTTTCTTTTTTTGTTAAATTAAAATATTAGTTTTTTATATATTATTGAAAATACCCTTGACTTTACTGGAGGAATTTGACGGTTTTCGTCATCATGGATTAAATTGGAGATTTCTTTAAATATTAGGGGCGTACAGAAGAAAAAATAAAAGTTGGGAACGTAATTAGTAAAAACTTGAAAAGTTAGAGATGTTAACTGTAAATTACCCTTTTTTCACAGTATCATTCAAAATCAAATCACAATTGAGTTTAACTTATTCAAAATCAAATCACAATTGAGTTTACTTAAGTTTGCCAATTGCGGCACGTGCGGTCTTATTTCCCACGAGAGAAATAAGATAGCTCAGATACATCATATTCTTGTGATATAGATTATAATGTTGCATGGACAGAGAGTATCCTTATGTTTTTAGCCTCCAATGTTGATAGGAGCAATTTTAGTGATGATAAGATGAAACGTCCATTTAAAAAAAAAAAATTCAAATCACAATTCAATGGCTGTGGAGGATTGGGTAAAAGACTTGAGATCAACTTGTGTATAGGTAATATTTTTGTAAGTATAAAAATATTTAATACAAATGTAATTACGCAGCTCGGTGCAGTTATATATATACTTGATGAGAATATATTAAGTTACAAGGGTCAAATTCGAGTTGCACATTGGCTCTAGCATTGGAGATGGGACCGTTTGTAATAATTTAATTAAATGAAATGATGATACTCTCTCGGTCCTAATTATATAATTTATGTTGCCTTTTTAGAGTATCTCAATTATATAGTCATCTTTATTTATTAAGAAATTTAATATTATATTATTTTACTAATTTATCTTCATTTAATATTCAATTTAAACTATCAATTTTAAATTCTACTTATTAAATAAAGATAAATTAAGAACACATATTGTAAAATATATATTTCTAACACAATTCTTAATTTACGTGAAACAGTAAAGTGGACTATATAATTTTGACGGGTTGAGTATTTTCCTTCCCTATGAATTAATAAAAAAAGTTTTTCTTTAATTCAATATTATATTTTTTATATATATCAGAATGATGGAGAACTATTGTGGTCCGATGACAATTGTAGTCTGATAGGTCCATTTCTTTCTTAACTGACGTAGTTTAGACACTTAAATTTAGAATAATTTTAGATTTGGACCACTCAACCCAACCAATTTTTAGATTTAGTTTCCTAATTTCTTACGTAAGCAAAACTCACGATGTGGACGACCCATTTGGTAGTAACCATAAAAATGATCTTCCACTATACGTTTCATGGGATAATTATACTAAACGTATATATGGCGAACGATTATTAGACAATTCACTTGTGGGTTATCTCACGGTGGGATAACATATGAGATGTCTAGTGAACACCCGCTACGTGTGTCTGACGGGATAATCTTTGCCAAACGTAAGATGAGAGATCGGAACTAATAGTAATCACGTCTGCCATAGTGTATGTAGTTTTGAACTAGCCAATTCAAAGAAAATGGGGTCCTTGACTCCAATTATTGTTGTCATTGTTTGGACGACTGAAAAATCAAAATGCAATTACAGAAGACATTCTTAATAGATATAATTTAATGATAATAATATGTCGAAAGCGTTAAAAAAAAAACCTACACATTTATCTTGCAATTAGCTTCAATCACGGGATATTTTCAAAGCGTGTCCTATATATGGTCACACGGTGCTAGATAAAACGCAATGTATGCATAAGAAAGTTCGAATTGTAAATCAATTGCATAGATCATGTTAAATATCTCGTGATGAAGCTTTAATCAAACTCCAATGAGAATGTACAACTGAATGGAGATTAACGACATCACAAGTGTTTTTTATTTTGAAAAAGATGGGAAATACAAAAATTTTCGAAATCCTTGGAAGAGGAAAAACTTAAGGGGAAGTGAGAATTGTTTCTTATGGAAAATGGGTCAAATTTAAAAGAGTTGACAGTATAATTTCATATTTCCATTTGTCTGTTAACCACAAAAACATGGATTTTTTTTTGCTTCACAAGAATGCAGTAATATTTTTTATGGAAAATAACTCCAACAAGAAGGTGCTATTGACGGAGAATGATGAAATCACACATTAAATGGAAAGGGGGAAAAGAAAATTTCAAATTTTGAAAAATTTAAGTATAAAGTTTTAATCAAACTTCATGAGATGGGTGGATAATTATAAATATATGAAAATATCTACATATTCAATATATCTAATATAAAATTAATTGGATTGGAGAACATTTTCCAATTTGGACAAATACTAACATAATGGAAAGCAAAAAAGGAGTTCAATTTTTGAAACACACGGGAAAATTCAATTAACTGAGAAAAATTGGCGTGACAAACATTTTTGCATGAGGTGCTTGCAAACTGACTCATCACACCATATATAAAAAAAATGAAAAGAAAGAAAAAACGGACTCATCATATTGGACGAATAAACCAAGAGCATAGCAGTACGCTGGACTACCCCTGGCTCAACTATTTTTTTCCTAGTCCAAACATATAAAAATATATTTAATTTTTTTTTCTACTTTGAGGCATTGCCCAATCTGGATGGAGCCGGGGACAAGGAAAGACCCCCTTGGTTCCTCCCACGGAATAACTCATTCTTGATGAGTCGATCGACTTAAATCCTTCTATATTTTTATTGAGGAAGAAAATTGGTATTAGTTGA